>CAKOAT010108489.1:38181-88109 GCA_932364175.1 Eruca vesicaria subsp. sativa
ATATATATATATATATATATATATATATATATATATATATATATATATATATATATATATATATATATATATATATATATATATATATATATATATATATATATATATATATATATTTTAATCACATTAGATAATTATGTAGGTTTTATTTAAGGAAAGCATGCAGAACAATAAATATTTGATTTATGCGACCAACTATAGTCTGCGAAATATTATATTGCTAGAGAGTATAATTTTTAGACTATAGTTTATATAAGGTGCTCTAGAATCTTTCTAAACTGAATTAGAAGGCATAAAGAACTCATAGGATGAGGTTATTTTTTTAATTAATACAAACTTAAGATTACATCTTTTCAAGTGTTATTCAATTAATATATAGGGGTCTCCGATCAAAGATTTTATTTTAACTAATAGCAAAACTTTCAAAGGCAAATTATGATAACAATAATATTTAATTACTTTGTATATTCGATAAATATATACACATACTTATCTTATTATAATAAGACTATAATATAATTTAATAATATTAAAATATAATATGTAATTCATCACAAGATTATGATCCATTAGTTATATAACGTGAGTAATAGTTTAAGTTTGACTAAAATTTCTGATAAGAATCTTAGCTTTCACAAGCCCTAAAACCAAATAGTATTAAAACACGTTTTTAACTTAAAAAGGAACTGAAGCCGCAATCATCAGCAAGGTAGATCGCTCTATCAGGGACCGCCTTCTCTCTCTGCCTACACCTCGCCAGGGCTCTGTTTCCTATCTGCAGCTGTATCTCTCCTCCCGCTCGCTGTTTCCGCCTTAGCTATTGTATTGTTCCTTTATGTTTTAGCTTTATGTTTATGTTTTAGAGACAATTGGTGTAATGTACCCAACGAAGATCCAAATTGGTGAAATGTCCATGGTTATGGATAATCTAAAAAGGAGTAACCTTTTGACATTGTGCGGACAAAAATGTCCTCTTACTTTATCGAAAACATGTAACTTTAAATTTAACGGATACACATTATGTTAACTGAACACTAAGAGATATTTATCAGTTTTAACATGATATAAAAATTGTTAGCAAATTGACAAAATTTTAACATGCTACAAATTTTGTTATCGGGTTATGTATATTTATTAATGTGTTAAATAAATCGCTAACAAACATGTTAGCATGTTAATAATACTATTATCATAAAAATACATATATTAACCGCTAATCAATTATCTATCAAATAGCCGTAATCCTATTTGTAACAGCTAACACTTTATGTATCGGTTACAAATTCATTAAAATATAATAATAACGGGTAAATAATGAAATAGCTGCTAACTTACATATTATCCAAATAAAAGAATGTATATTTCAAGATTTGAAATTAGAAATAATAGAATTAGTGTGAGATAATAACATTAGCAATATGGATGTCAAAAGAATCAGAGTAAAAAATAGAGATTTATGATGAAAAAATAAAAGCATAAATATGTCATGTGTGAGAGATAAAGAGATTAGAAGATATGGAAGAGAAGAGAGAGAGACTGAGATAGGGGTATAATGGTCAGACAAAATAGTTTCTATTTTAGAAGGTTAGATGGCAAATATGAGGTGTATTTAGGGACAATTCCACCAATTTCTGTATGTTTTACTTGATTGGTCTCTTTCTCTCTTCTTATGTTTCTTCCCCTTTGTAATAAGTTGTTCAACAACAACATTGTAACTCTTCTCAGAAAATGGTAAGCTTAACATTTTACCAAAACTTTTTTTTTAAAAAAGAACTTTCTTAACTTTTTGATGATAACAATATAGTTTCTAACTTTTATAATTATTCAATTCAATTTATGATCAATCAATTGTATAAAAACATTTGTAGAAAACAAGCAAAATTATTTATTAAGGCCGATATTAATTGGTTGACCTTTAACCTGAAATCTTAAAATCGAAAATTTCTTTCACAAATAATAGTATAAAATATTATTTATATTATTATTTAAGAAGTAAATTTGCTTAGTTGTCATGTTCTCCATAAGTTTAGGTAATTTTATTTATTTATTATATTTTTAATATTTATATAAATTATTTATAAATAAAATGAATTTATATGAATATATCATATTTTGGGAAAACAAGATAATGCTTGTGAATTATATTTTTATATTTTATATATATTTTATTTATAAATAAAAAGAATTTATATGGATATATCATATTTTGAGAAAACAAGATAATACTTGTCAATTATGTTGTTATCTTGAAATATATTTTATATATAAAAATTAAATTGTAAATTTATATATAAAAATTATAATATTTATTATATAACTAAAACGAATTTATATTATTACTTTTATATTTTCTGAAATAAGATAATTCTTATGTATTATGTTGTTATGTTGAAAATATATTTTCGTATTATAACACTTAAATTTAAGATATAAAAATTATATTATTAATAATTAAATATAAATCACCAAAATATTAATTAAAAAGTGAATTTGCTGATTTGTCTCCCTGATCCTAGGTAATTTTGATCATTTGTTAGAATTTCTCTATTTTTTTATTATTGATTATATAATTAAAATTAATTTATATTAATAATAAGATATTTTAGAAATAAGTTAATTCTCATGTATTATGCCGTTATCTTGAAAATATATTTTTCTATTATAAAATTTTAAATTAACATATAACAAATCTATACTATTATTTTAAGAAGTGAATTTGATGTTTTCTGATTTTTGATATTTTTAATGATTTTAGAAATTTTGATAGTTTATCATAATTTATATAATTTATTATATTTTTAAACAAATTTATATTAATAGTATAAGATTTTTAGAAAAGAAGATACTTATTATGTATTAAGTTATTGTCTTGAAAATACATTTTTCTATTAGAAATTTAAAATTAAGATATTAAAAGTTGTAGTTATTCTATAACTAAAATAAATTTACACTAATAATATTATACTTTTAGAAAATCAGGTAATTCTTATGTATTATGTTGTCATCTTGAAAATATATTTTTATATTATATAATTTAAAAGTAAAAAAAAATTATATATTATTAATTAAATATAAATCAGCACTCAAGAAAAGTTATTTAATAAGTGAATTTTCTAATTTGTTAAGTTCTCTATGATTTTAAGTAATTTTCCTTATATGTCATAATTTCTATAATTTTATATAATTATTATATAATTAAAACGAATTTTTCATATTATATTTTTAGAAAATAAATAACTTATGCATTATATTGTTATCTTGAAAATATATTTTTTCCATTAGAAAATTTTAAATTAAGATATAAAAATTAGAATTAAATATAAATTAAGTAAAAATATTTTTATAAATATTATAACTAAATATAAATAAAAAATAATTACAGAAATATATTCTTTTAAATGTTTCTGATGTTTGTGTTTTGTCATTTATTTAAAGTTTGATTTATACTTTTTGAAAATATAAATAATAAATTAATGAAACTAATAAATATTTATAAAAGTATTATGCCCGCAAGTACGGACAAAACACCTAGTTTAATATTATATATCATGACAAAATAAGAAAAAGGACTATGGTATATTGCAAAACTAAAGTCAATCCATAATGCCAAAAGGGTTATAGTTTTCAGTACCAATCTACAAAATCATGTATAGATTCCAACTATTTATATATCATCTACAAAAGTCTCCAATAGAATTGTGGCAATACGATTTAAATATAGGACTATATATCAAGATTAAGTTACTGGTTTGTTTTATTTACAAACATAGGTCTCTCAAAAGACAAATATGACTCTATAAATTTAACAAAATATTATAGTCTCATTATTAATTTATAGAGTTTTTATTATATTTAAATGTTTATATTACTATTACAAACACAATATATTTCATAGTTTACATGTTAATGTCAATTGTTTCAAGGTTTCTTATTATATATTTATCTTATTGGATTTGAATTTAACTATTATATAAATTAATATATGCATAAATTATATTTGAAAATTATTTTATTTTAATTTATACTGAATTCCGATCCGGATTTATAAGTTGGATTACCGTTTAGTAATTTTTTATGTTTATTTAGATAATATATTATTCTATATATAAAATTTTATATGTTAACTAGGGATTGGCCCGCCCTACGGGCGGGTGAGTTTACCCTAAAACTATCTTATATTATTTTTTTCTAATTTTATATAACATTTGGAACTTTACTTTTTAATGAAAATAATAAATCTAATCTATTTTTATTATAAGATCAAATTTAAATTTTATAAATTTGTTGGTTTGAGTTAAAAAGACCACTAACATTATTTTTGATAGAGAACACAAAATTATTAAATTAAAAATTATGGAAAATGTAATGATTTATATTCCTATTTGATTTATTTTTCCATTTGACATTGAAGAAAAAATAAAGTAAGAATAATGATGTTTCAAAAATAATTAAAAATAAAGTAAGAATAACTATTATTTTTATAATGTTGTTAATTATTTTACCTATTGATTTGGTTTTAATGTGTTTTTATTTATGTAAAGTTGATACGATGATTTAGTGTATTTTACTTTTTAGTATTGTCATGTTTGTTTGATTATTATGTGTGTAACAATTCTTTCCGGTGATAGATGATCTAATTTAAATTTGTATAGTGTTTGTTTACTTGAGTCTGATGCTTTCAAGCCAGCTGCTCCGAGGAGGCTTCTTTACCATGGCGTTGGGTGTAGATACGTCTAATAGCAAGCTCTGCTTCACCTTGTTATGGTGCGTTCTGATGGGTATGTTCTCAAGTGAGGCTGAGAGTTTCTTAAGAGTCAAGTATATTTGTGTCTGTGTGTGGGTGGCATCTGGGTTGACTTGAGCTAACTTTTGAACGATATCTTAGTTTGGTCATGTGAGCGGGAATGTGGGATTCATCTGGGCTGATTTCCTGTAGCATAATAGATGCATACATGGAGTATCTCAATTTTACGCTGAATGATCTGTTGAAAGTAAACGCATGGATAATCACCACTAACTTGAGAAATTTGGTTAAGTTTAAAATTTGAAGCAAGCCTGATAGCTTTTGAAATTTGTATTGTTTTTGAAAGGTGGGGAGTTTTTTGTTTTTGTATTTGTCATCTCCCGTGAAAACGTCCTAATTTGAATCTGTAAAGCTCTTTTTGATTTAGCATTATCTTGTGATGAGTTGAGTGCATGTTTTAAATAAGTGTGGAATCAGGTGGATAATAGTTGGTTGATAACTTTTACCTCTCTACTTCATTTTGGTATTTGAGCAAATTTGATGCGCTATTTTTTAAGAAGTTGCACCTCCAGGACATGTGGTACTTCATTCTTCGAAATTAGCAAAAGAACAACTTCCGCAGGCTGGACTACCGGTTGTAGGCCTGCAATTTAAGAATGAGGAAATGATTGTAAAACAGAGTTTTGGAGGGTCTCCGTACAAAATTAGTTGAAGTTGTGTGAAGTCCACTTGCCTAGGTTTTGATTTGGAACTTTTTGAGGTCTCTAGAATGCTTCATAGCTTGCCTTGCAACCTTCCCCAAATTTTCTGCCAAACACGATATGCAAAACCTAAATCTCAAGATTGGTGTTGATATATTAAGACCATTGAGCATTGTAAACAAATTATTTTACCTCTACAGTTAGATATGGTATACCTTATACAGTTAGTGCTATCTGCCGACTGAAACTACGATGTAAACATGAGAAGTATGTAATGTCATGTTTTTTAAATAGTCCAGGTAAATGGCAAATCCATCTTCATAAAGTTGAAAATACTCAAAGTTTTGAAGATTTTTAAAAATAGAACTGCTTAATCAAAAATATTACATATGTATAAATCATTTTAAAAGGCAGATTTTAAATTTAATTAACATTACGATAAGGACCTTAATCATGTTTTTTTATTATCCCACTTGTACATGAAATATGTAAGATCATAACAATGGCATCAACTTCAAAATATGAGATGTGGAAATCAATTAAAAAGACTGCATTTAATTAACAATACCATTAGGATGAAAGCCTAAATTTTAGGAGACCGGAGCAGTTGAAACAGAGTCTTCCACCTAATGAGCTCTGAGAGAACCTCCCTCTAGTCATTATCTTATTGTCCTAGTAACCTTGTTTTATTTGTTTTAGCGTTGGTTTGAAGTCACTTTTTTCAGCAAGAAACTTGTTACATCTGATCTTGTTCCTAAGCGTTTTTTTTTCTTTTCTAAAACTCTTTTTGGGTTCTTAGGAACCATCTAGCTGCATAAGAAGAATGGGATCCAAGCTAACAACTTGTATATGTGTTCATTATTCATTTTATGATCAACTTGTATTCAATTTATTCACATTCTTAGCAACAAAAAAAAAACAGTTGAGATCAAAGATCAAGACGTTCTTCTCTCCAACACTATCACCTTCTTGTCATGGCCATAAGCAATGGATGCTGCAGTGGGCTCGTGATACACATTTATAACATTAAGACCAGGGATTACACCAGCCTCTTTTGTGGCTTGACGCTGAGAGTCGAGCGAAGTAAGCTGGAACAGTGACAACAGCACTCTTTACAGTGACATGAAGCTATGGCTTCAGCGATCTCATGTACCTTGATGAGAACCATGGAAGAGATCTCCTCNGCAATGGATGCTGCAGTGGGCTCGTGATACACATTTATAACATTAAGACCAGGGATTACACCAGCCTCTTTTGTGGCTTGACGCTGAGAGTCGAGCGAAGTAAGCTGGAACAGTGACAACAGCACTCTTTACAGTGACATGAAGCTATGGCTTCAGCGATCTCATGTACCTTGATGAGAACCATGGAAGAGATCTCCTCGGCGTCTAACTGTTTCTCTTTGCCTTTGTAATTGACGAAGATCATGGGTTTATCGGCAGGATCAGGTATGATTTTGAAAGGCTATAGCTTCATGTTGCTTTGGGCAGATGCATCACTAAATCTCCGACCAAGCGATCTCCTTGCATCTGTCACAACAAAACCAATTGAAAACATACTTTATTCACACATTCAAATATCATTCACATTCAATTAGAGCATTCTATAAACCCAAACAAAATTACAATCAATCTCTTTGAAATCAGAATTAACCAATAACTATCATCATCAAAACCGACCAAGGTGCAACTAAGATCTTCATATAAACCTAAAATTTATGAACCAGTATCACACATCAGGAATGAAGATGAGATATACAAACCACCATGTGCACACCCCATAAGCTCCTCCACCATTTTCACAGTTTTTGCTTCTCAGAACATCTCCTTAAATCGAGAGCAGCATGTTGGTTATCCCATGTCTTTGAAGTGTTTAAGTGAAAGATTTTGAGATTCTAAGGATTTACAGAGATTGATGACTTTCTCTGCAACTCGACGAAGACCTATATATATCTCTAGATTTTAAGTAAGATCGCAGACGTTACAGGAAAACATACTCTTCTATCGACGGCGTTGAAGGATGAAGATGGAAGAGGTAAACCTAAACGCAAACGGGCTGCTTATATCAAACTATGGCCCAATAACAAAACACAAAGTTAGAAATCAGACTGTGTACAAAACGTATCGTTTTAATAATGATGGGACACGTGTCTTTTTCCCCCCCAAGGAGAGAAAAAAAGCTAACTTTATTATTAAAGATTTTATACATGTATTAAATAGTTACTAATTTTAAATTGTTCTGACAACATATTATATATTTTAACATATATTTTCTATTTATGAAAATAAAATTGATTAATTTATCAATTTAATATAAATTTTTACTATTGACTTCAATATAATAGTTTCTTTTAATACGATAGTTTATGATTGTTAAATATATAAAAGGATGGAGTTTTTATTTTTTTCATTTTATAAAAGATAACTGAATATATATATCATTGTATAGTTATATTTCTTTACTAATTCAAAATTAGTGAAATATTTATATAGTTTTTTTAAAAATAAGATCTTGTTAAAATCTTTTCCAACAGATTTGTTCTAATTCTTAATATATATTTATATTTAAAATAAAAATATATCAAAAGATAGTATGATTAGAGTAGTTATAATATTTTATTATTAACTTTAATGAAATATTTTTAGGGGGTGTTAGTGGGAATAAAATTTATAGAGAGTTTGTTGATATTAAAAGTTGAGTGATTTGTTGAATTTGGAAAGAGTTGTAGAGAATTGTGTATATTGTAAAAATCTAGGAAAATACACTATTATAATGATTTTGAGAATATTAGGGAAACATGTAGTATTTTTTAAATTTATATGAGTTAAATGGTTAAAAATATAATTCCCAATAACATTAACTTTGATAGATTTATAGAATCATTAAAATGTAAACATTTTGAATAACAAAGGATTTTGAAGAAAATTAAAAAATCATTATCCCAATAACACTAGATTTAGTAAGAATTTAAGAATTTGTAAACTAATAACACAAAACTTTTCAAATTCTTCCAATCATTATAAATGTAACTCCCACTAACACGTCCTTCGTAAAATTTCCTAGTGATGTTCCAAATAATAAAAAAGCACACACGAAATGAGTCATGATTTCTATTTTAATAGAATAGATTTTATGTATAATGACCTTAGCACTAATCCATAATGGTTCATAATTTATATCATATCATTCCTACACATGCGTAGAAATTTGATTGTAAAGCAAATACATACGACTGACTTTAGATGATGAGTTTATAATTTATATCATATATCTCGTTGGCAGCGTGTAATTTTGGAACATCCACGGGTGTAGTTGTTGGCGGGATTAGGACCTGGAGGAACATTCGTATGAAGAGAGTTTGGAGGATTGCATCCTGGAGGAGGATTAGGACCTGAGCACGGATTAGTCACACCGCCACCTACGTAGGTCCTACCTTCCACTGGCACTGTAACAACAAGGGAAAAAATTACTATCAAGCATATCCCCCACGTCTTCATATTTAAAAACTTATCGGGATATTATTGTTTGTGATTCTTCTTGTTGCTTTTGTTTGTTGTGAAGATGGGCTGGAACAACATTTATACGCAGTAAATATTATCATTAATTTTGTGAGCAACTCACCGTATATCTGGTAAATAATCCATCAGTTTATAGTCAAGGATCTGCTTTATGTTTTTATTTGACTAAAATATCTAAACATTAAACTGCATTCAAAGTATTATTTAATAGACTAGTTTTTTTATCAAGATTTAATAGACTAGTTTTTTTATCAAGATTTAATACACTAGTTTATAGATTTTTTACTTTTATTTAATAAACTAAATAAATAAGTATAAATACCAAGATAAGTTAAAAATACTAAAATATCATCTGATAAGAAGTATTGGAATATTTACTATAAGATAATACATATAATTATATTTTCAATAAAAATTGTTTTTTTAAGATTAATCTTATTTAAGCTATATACTAGGTGATTTTCCCGTGCTCATGCACGGGCTTAAATATTTAAGAAATAAATATATTATAATAGTTGATTGACAGTTACTTAAATTTTATATTAATTTATAGTTTGTATGTATAATTTGTATTAATAATATTATATATTTTAGTTATTATAATTTTATATATATTATATTTAGTCAGTATTATCATTTGGATATATATATATATATATATATATATATATATATATATATATATATATATATTGGATTCTTTCTATTCTATGAATTCAACTATAATCTTTTTTATTCTAAATATCTTAAATTTTTGATTAATTATTTTATTTACATTTATGTTGGTTGTTATCTATGAAATATAAGTATATCTTAGTAAGATTATGTATTTTAAGATTTTTTTGTGCTTAGAACAAAAAAAATAAAAACTAAAGTGTCTGATTCTAAATTACATAAGTAATAATAAATTTTTGAAAGCTTATGAACACATATCAATATTTACAATAATTAAAATATTTTATAAACTCTAAATAATTCATGCCATAGATTGATTGGATGATAAACTGAATTTTTTTTAAAATAATTTTAAAAATAAGGAATTCTGATTTGCTTTAAGTATTAGATTATAGTTATATTAAATTCCACAAACATAAAAACAGAAAATTAAACATCAAAAGAGTTATTAAGAAAACAGATAATTTTAACTATTAATTATAATATATCTACCTTGTTAAATTATAGTGTTATGATATATCAAAAGAATTGTAGTTATTTGATCAAAAGNATATATATTTTATTGTTTAAATTATTTTTAAAGAAAAATATTTCTTTTCTAATATCAAGATTATTTGTATGAACTTTTTTAATGAAAACACATTATATACAAATATTTTTTTCATCTAAGAAGATATAGATATAAAGTATTTTATTACTTAAAAGTATAATTTATGTTATTTAAAAATATATTTAAGTTAAATATTACTCTTTTGTAAACTTTCTTTTTTTTATGAAACCATATTATATATATACTTATTTTCCGTTTTAAATAGTTTTGTAAATTTTATAAATATTTCCTTTTTATTTTATATTGTTATTTGGAAGATTTTAAAAAAGAAATAATAATATTTAAATATATTTTTAATTCATTAAGGGTATCATAGTAATCAACCAGCGTGAGAGTTAACGTGAGCGCGACACCTAAGAAAGTGACTTCTCAAATAATATTATAGATATATATATATATATATATATGCATTTTAAAAAGGAAACTATAAAAAATAAATTGATTAATTAATCACTTATATTGTATATCTTAACTTAAATATTAGTTTTACATTTATGTTTCAATAATAAGATACAACTTAGGGCAAATCTCTCAAATAGACCTTTTGAAGTTTTTATCACAAAATAGACCTCAAAAACTAAAATGACCAAAATAGCATTTTTAATTTTGAAAATTTTAAGTTTTTTATTTTTATTTTTTATTGAAATCCTAACCCCAAAACTCCGCTACTCAACTATAAACAAAAAAGTCTACGATTAGCTAACCCAAATGATATAAATGTATATTTACTTATTTTTGATAAAATATTTAAGTCTATTTTGGTCACTTTTATTTCTTAAAATATATAATTGTGATTAAAAAAAATTTAGGTCTATCATAAGGAACTTATCTACAACTAAATTTCTACATACGCTTTTCAAATCTCTCAAATAGACCTTTTAAAGTTTTTATCACAAAATAGACCTCAAAATCTAAAATGACCAAAATAGCATTTTTAATTTTGAAAATTTTAAGTTTTTTATTTTTATTTTTTATTGAAATCCTAACCCCAAAACTCCGCTACTCAACTATAAACAAAAAAGTCTATGATTAGCTAACCCAAATGATATAAATGTATATTTACTTATTTTCGATAAAATATTTAAGTCTATTTTGGTCACTTTTATTTCTTAAAATATATAATTGTGATTAAAAAAATTTTAGGTCTATCATAAGGAATTTATCTACAACTAAATTTCTACATACGCTTTTCAAAGCCCGAAAATATTATAGTTAATTAAAGAAAAAATAATTTGTTTTTAGTTTCAGTTTTTATTTTTAAACCGGGTTGGATTGTGTAATAAACACATTTACGTTTATTTAGCTAATTTTGATGGGTCATCAAATATAACATACTCAGTTTTTTTTGAACTTTTATAACTTATTGTAATACTACTAGGATAGGCCCTACGGGCAGGTAAATAAATAATATAAATTATGTATAATTGAAATTAAAAATTAATTTATTCTAAATTGAAATTAAAATAAATTTTATGTTTTTATTAAAATAATATATCTACTAATTTGATTATGTATTCTTAAAATTGTAAACTTATAAATTATTAAAAAAATTATAGGATTTTTTTATAATGTTTGTTTTAGTTTAACTATACTAATAGTTAGATTTAATTTTTAAAAATTTCTCGATGAGTTTAGTGAATTTATAAGTAATTAGTCATGCGAAGTTCTAACCGAAAATATATTTAATTCAGGTAGAATACATAAAAGTTAATAATGATCATTACTATCTAAAACTATACATGTTTGTTTGAGTCTTAAATATATATATTACTATTATGTTTGAAAATAAATAAATCACGTGTAATCTAAGTAACTCATGATTATAATTTGGAAATAAATGGTACTTGGAATTTAGCATAGTATAGTTCTTACAATTTACTATATATATAATTAACTTATTATATATTAACTAAACTGCTTTTTATTATATATTTCGATCATGGATGGAGATTTTTTTTTTGAAAACACTATATATTGCTAGATAATTTAGAAGATTAGAGGGAAAACAAACTTGTCTGAATGTCACTATGGTGTGTTCAGCATATATCCTTTTAGCTTTATCTTTTAGTTTGTGGTTGTTGGATTTACTGGATAAGCTGCGACTTTTTTAATTGTGTGATTCTGAGTTTAACCTCCATTGCGCATAAAGAATTTTTAAACGGGATACTCTTTCATATCAGAATCTTGAACCTTAAAAATATGTTGTTTAAATCATAAAAACAAAGTTTCTAATCAGTTTGTATCAGATACATGTATCACATTGGATTTCAATGGTGTAGAGATGCCATGTAATCGTAGCTTTGACATTCAAATAAGTTACAATGTAAACTGATAGTCTTATTACCTTAACTTCGTGTAGTGATATCTTTAGAGAAAGTAAAAGCCATTTCGGTAGTAGCGTCGTGTGAAATGGGGGTCTCTAGCATTGGTTCATTTTGATTGTGCTTATTCTCCATCCCAACATGTTCAAACTATGCATAACTGAACTATATCTCATCCCTGAATATATCATTATGCCGTATTCATAAATTATTGTCATAAACTTCAATTGGTGTGTGTAGATGTAGTAAGCTTTAATGTGTTGTCATTACAAAAAAATAGTTATATATCCATCGGAGATAGAGTGTCTCAATGTTTCTATACCAAGATTTAATTTGTTCTGTGATTCATTATAGGGCTCCCATTCAGCAGCATGTATTAGAGTGGTTGGAGACGATCTATCCCTCACTCCCAAGGATTTTGTTTATTTGGTTTCAGTTTATTCCGGTGTGTGTTTGCATATCAATTATTCAATGTAACCATCTAACCAATGGCCCGTTACTTTTGATACTAATATTTTTTTGTATAATATTCTCAACCGGTCATATAATCATCAAATGAATGCTAATATGGCAATCAATTCTCAAGTCACATCGATAGAAGGAAAACAATGGCAATTCTCAAAAAATAAATCAAATAAAAAATATTACAATTATAAACAGCTAATGTTCACCTATTTCCTTGATGAAAAGTCTGGCTTCTTCTGCTGGGAACCCACAAACAGCTGGAGTTGGATGCACGATGCAGATCATCCAAGATGCCAAACTGTAGACAAAAACACGAAATAGTCGAACCCAATGCCAAGAAAAGAAAAGCATGGAGATAACATTCACAACCCTTAACTTCAAGCTATCTAGATGATCATGTTATCGTAAAATTATTCAAATATTATTATCTCACCTCATCATCATCTCTCGTCATCTTACCCGCAGTTGAGAATATACGTGATGCAGTCTTGCAAGCTTCCTCACAGTTTTTTTGTCACATAGAGACTGAAAGGAAGATGTACAAACATGTGTCAATACACGTTTAAAGAGTTAAAATTCAAACTAACTGCAGACAAAAGGTTTGAAAGATGCAGAGCAATAGGAATGAACTTACGTTTGTCTCTTATATTATCACGTACAATAGAGAACTCGAGGTACATTCTCTTTGGGGCTGCAGCAGTTTAGTAACCCAAGTCAGTGTGCATATCCGGAAATTTCAATGCGAAATGGATAATGTGATTGTTCAAAACAGTAGAATAAAAAACTCACCTGGTTAGTAAGTCAGGCTCTATCTCGATATCACGCGCAGTTGAAGCAGCTCGAGGTCCTTAACAAAAAAAATCTTCAGCCAATTCACACAAAGCATACATATTAGTCAAACAAATCTCCTCCTCCAGAAAATCAGTTCAATGATTCTAACTTTAAAGGACCTAAGGTACATCAACTTAAAATGAACCAAAGGGTTCCCATTCCACAGAGATCTTGTCATTAGGATCAAACCACATGCTTCCATAGGCACGAACAGAGGTGAAGGAGATGACATAAATCTTCGAAAGTGATAACCGGTTCGGTTATCTCATCAGAACCGGTTGGATCAGAAAGCCAGATCACCAAAGGAGAATCGTTTAACCGGAAATTCTGAGCACAACGGTTGACATCGAAGTCGAAGAGAGGGTACATGTTACCGGCGGCGAGTTTTGGCCTGAAAACAGGCACTCGGTTAGCATTAATACTGGCACGCATAATTGTGACCTGCGAGTAAAACAATAAACATGTCAGAAAATGAGAATACTAAGGTCGGAATAATCTATCTCGACGGTTTATGGGATTGTAATGAACAGAAATCTTACATTTATGTCAACCAACATCATGTCGATTCAAATGACCTCACCACCACGCCTGAGACTTCTGGCTTCACAGAACCGGAGGAGCTTCACCTCGACGGCGGAGGAGCAACGACCGGACCTCAGGTCTGAAAGAGAAATTCTACTTAAAGCCATTACTAAGAGGTGAAATTGGGTGAAAGAGGATTGTGAATGGTTCTCATATATGGAGACGAACCTAAATATATATACACGTTCTTAAACCGCCTCGCAGAAGAGAAGATGTTAGTGAGTAGAGATCGTGTGGGAGTAGTAAATGCTACAATCAATGCGTGAAGGAGAAGCTCAACAGCGAAAGATAAATCGTCAAGGAGAAATGATTCACAGCAAGATCAATGGCGGCTACGGTGAGTTTGACGAAGAACCCTAATTTCCAAGGAAGAAAGACTCGAGACGCCATAACACAGATGACTGGGCCAAGCACAATATAACTTTGGGCCATAAAAACATTGAGCCCATAACTAAACGCATCTTTCCCCGAGTCCACAAATAGAAGAACACAGCGTATTACGGTTGGACACGTGTCACCTTATGGATGAGTGATTTTCTGACGTGGCAAAGGCAGGAGGGAGATAAGGCTTCTTTATAATAATAGATATTCTAAAACAATAACTGTTCACATTAATTTTAAAATATTAAAAACAAGAAATCTAATCTATTAATTTAGAGTTTTACTTTTTATTGACTGTAGATAAATCTTAATAGGGCCATTTCATTAATTATATAATATGTATATTTTATTATTTACATTAATAAATCAAATGTATAAAAAACTAGATTTATTTTTTTTAGTTATAACAAAGTCTGTTGAGAAATTTTTTTACAAAATCTTATTAAATTTTAAATACTTTTATACAATAATGCCATAACTAATTTCGTAATAATTAATATAATATTGGTTTTTGTACAAAAATAAATATAATATTGTTATGAATTAATATTAATGAAAAAAATTTTAAAACAAAATAACAATTCTATGCAATTTTTTTTATAAATTCATAACTACAATCCAAATAGTTAATTCTCGACAGAAGTTATATATGAATTAAAAAAACAAAATTATATAAATTAATTAATTAACTTGTTTTATTTAAAAAGTGCGTTCATTTAAATAAATAAATAAAACCAATTATTCTTCACCATTAAAAAGTAAAAAAAATTCATAAACTATGCATATTGTTATACAATAATTGTTAGTATACCTTAAAATTTTACATATACAACTATATATATTTTTATTTAATTTTAAGCTCAAAATAATATATTATGTAAAAATAGTTATATAAAAATATAATAGTGTATAACAGACTATTAGTTCATGCTTTACTTACAAAATACGAAAACGGAAAATATTAATAATTTAAAAGATATTAATGAAAAATCTATTTAACTACAAATTTAAGGTTTTTAAATTATCACAAAATCCGTTATGAAATATATAAAACATACTACCGAAAACTTTGAATATTTTTTATACAATAATTCATTACTTTAGTAACAAAAAAAATCATTCGTATAATTTTTCAAACTCAAAATTATTTATGTACTTTTCAAAGAAATTATTGACCAAATATAAAATTTGGAAAATAAATATTCTAAATTCAGAAGAAAATATTCCAAATTGTAAAATCTAAACTAGTATAATATTTTAAAATCTTAACTTAATAACAAAAAATCAGAGAACTTAATACGGTAATACCATAACATCAAAAATATCTTGTATCAATAAAATTACTATTATAATATCATAGATGCTATTATATATAAAATTTATCAAAATAATATGGGTAAATTAATTATATAGATAAATATATTTATTCATGAAATCCAGTAAAATACTGAAAGAAACCCTTATATATTAATTGAGAAGCATTACAACCTTTGAGTGTAGTCACGTGTCATCACCAATATGATTTACAAAATTCTTATAAAATATGTTGGTCCATCTAAATATATAATATAATTTTCATTAAACTAATAATAAAATTAATTAAGAGTGCATAATTATTATTTTCCTTTCCTTCCATATATAAAAGCTACAGATTTACCAAATATGACTAATATATATATATATATGATAATCAATGATTTTAATAATAAAGATTTGATAACAATTCTTGTCTCCTTCATCATTTTTCTTTAAATTTATATTATTAAAATAAATTAAATAATGAAAATAACTATGAAACTAAAATAAATATTTTTCCTATATGTTATATTATGAAATTTAGAAAATAGCTGTAAGTTACTAAAATTGTTAAAATTCTTATGTTAAAGGATTTTGATCAATGGTTTAACATTTTTATTTAATAAGGTACACATGATCTTAAAACCATATGAGAAAAAAATCTCATATAATAGATATTTAAAATATTATATGTATATATTAACTATATACCATATATAAGAATATATAAATATTTCATCGACAAAAAAATATTTTAATATTTTAATTTCAAAATTTGCAATAAATTTTCAAGAATATTTATAAATTATAAAGTTATTATAATTCTCATATTGAAAATTTTGTTATTAATGACTTTTTTAAATGTTATAAAAAGATAATAATGATCATTAAACCGTGATTATGAAATCTCATTTAATAGATAACAATATTAAAATATACTATATATCTATGTTACTATCATTTAAATTTATTTATATACAATAGAGATAAATATGATTATTTAGATTTACTTTCCATAAAATGATAGTAAATAAACAAAAGTAATTTGTCTGATTTATGTGTTTGCACCAATTTAATTAAATACTTAATAATTAATGTTTCTCAGTTATTCAATATATTTGTTATAATGCACAATATTCAGCAATTGTATAGTTGTTAACTATTATTAAAATGAAAAATCACCAAATACATTTAGTTTTATAAATTTATCCCGCACATGGTGAGGATTATCATCTAGTAGATGTAAAGTTTATTTTTTAAACACAACATGGAAATATAATTTATCTTACAAAAATAATATTTCTATAGTATGACTAAATAATTTTAAAAATGTATTGTATGCAAATTGTAGATTTAAAAAAAACACATATTTAAAAATGAAAGATTTTTAAGTGAAAGATTTTGGTTATCCATATCTTTGAAGTGTTTAAGTGAAAGATTTTGAGATTCTAAGGATTTACAGAGATTGATGACTTTCTCTGCAACTCGACGAAGACCTATATATATCTCTAGATTTTAAGTAAGATCGCAGACGTTACAGGAAAACATACTCTTCTATCGACGGCCTTGAAGGATGAAGATGGAAGAGGTAAACCTAAACGCAAACGGGCTGCTTATATCAAACTATGGCCCAATAACCAAACACAAAGTTAGAAATGTACAAAACGTATCATTTTAATAATGATGGGACACGTGTCTTTTTCCCCCCAAGGAGAGAAAAAAAACTGACTTTATTATTAAAGATTTTATACATGTATTAAATAGTTACTAATTTTAAATTGTTCTGACAACATATTATATATTTTAACATATATTTTCTATTTATGAAAATAAAATTGATTAATTTATCAATTTAATATAAATTTTTACTATTGACTTCAATATAATAGTTTCTTTTAATACGATAGTTTATGATTGTTAAATATATAAAAGGATGGAGTTTTTATTTTTTTCATTTTATAAAAGATAACTGAATATATATATATATATATATCATTGTATAGTTATATTTCATTACTAATTCAAAATTAGTGAAATATTTATATAGTTTTTTTTTTTAAATAAGATCTTGCTAAAATCTTTTCCAACAGATTTGTTCTAATTCTTAATATATATTTATATTTAAAATAAAAATATATCAAAAGATAGTATGATTAGAGTAGTTATAATATTTTATTATTAGCTTTAATGAAATATTTTTAGGGGGTGTCAGTGGGAATAAAATTTATAGAGAGTTTGTTGATATTAAAAGTTGAGTGATTTGTTGAATTTGGAAAGAGTTGTAGAGAATTGTGTATATTGTAAAAATCTAGGAAAATAAACTATTATAATGATTTTGAGAATATTAGGGAAACATGTAGTATTTTAAAAATTTTGTTATATGAGTTAAATGGTTAAAAATATAATTCCCAATACCACTAACTTTGATATATTTATAGAATCATTAAAATGTAAACATTTTGAATAACAAAGGATTTTGAAGAAAATTAAAAAATCATTATCCCAATAGCACTAGATTTAGTAATAATTTAAGAATCTGTAAACTAATAACACAAAACTTTTCCAATTCTTCCAATCATTATAAATGTAACTCCCACTAACACGTCCTTTGTAAAATTTCCTAGTGATGTTCCAAATAATAAAAAACACACACACGAAATGAGTCATGATTTCTATTTTAATAGAATAGATTTTCTGTATAATGACCTTAGCACTAATCCATAATGGTTCATAATTTATATCATATCATTCCTACACATGCGTAGAAATTTGATTGTAAAGCAAATACATACGACTGACTTTAGATGATGAGTTTATAATTTATATCATATATCTCGTTGGCAGCGTGTAATTTTGGAACATCCACGGGTGTAGTTGTTGGCGGGATTAGGACCTGGAGGAACATTCATATGGAGAGAGTTTGGAGGATTGCATCCTGGAGGAGAATTAGGACCTGAGCACGGATTAGTCAGACCGCCACCTATGTAGGTCCTACCTTCCACTGGCACTGTAACAACAAGGGAAAAAATTACTAGCAAGCATATCCCCAACGTCTTCATATTTAAAAACTTATCGGGATATTATTGTTTATGTTTTTTCTTGTTGCTTTTGTTTGTTGTGAAGATGGGCTGGAACAACATTTATACGCAGTTGGACTGCCTTCTCATAAATTCATGATCATCTCAATCATCCAAAAAGCTACATACACGTTGGAATGGTCAAAGGTCAAATATTATCATTAATTTTGTGATCAACTCACCGTAAATCTGGTAAATAATCCATCAGTTTATAGTCAAGGATCTGACTATAAAAGTTAAATAATAACATATTTGTCTTTTGAGAGACCTGTGTGGTTTTACTCCACTGCTGCTGCTGCTGCTCGTAGACCACTCATAAAT
The DNA here is from genome assembly GCA_932364175.1 of Eruca vesicaria subsp. sativa. Lineage (NCBI taxonomy): Eukaryota > Viridiplantae > Streptophyta > Magnoliopsida > Brassicales > Brassicaceae > Eruca > Eruca vesicaria. The sequence continues at coordinate 57,704 of CAKOAT010108489.1, forward strand.
GCTTCAGGAAAATAGTTACATATTAGTGGCGGATCTAGAAGTTACTTTTATCCGGGGAAATTTTTTAATATTAGTATATAATTATAAATATCATCAAAAAAGACATTACGAATATATTGTATACAATTACATGAAATTTTCAATTAGCATAAGGGGCAACCGCCCACCCCAAAATGGGCATAGTTCTGCCACTGTTGCATATAGTTCCAATAAAATATACTTGAAACTGAATCACAATGGTTTAGAAGCAGAAGAACACTATGACATGAGCTAAGTCTCTTATCTAAGTCATGACAATAAAGTCCAATACATTAGATACTGATCAGACGCTAGCCCAATAAAGAAAGATTGTTGGACTACTAAACTACATCTAAACCTAATGGCGTCTTCGTGATTAGACGAAATAATTAGGGGCAGAAAGAGGAATCTAAGGTATCCAGGCACTTCATCATATCTTTTTTTTACTCATCTTTTTATCATGTGGGTCCAAATCCTGCCTTTTACTTTACAGGTCGGTTCTTTCTTTTTATCTCTTTTCCTAAATTCTTCCCACGTATTTTCCCACTGCAGAAACTAGTGAAGTACGTAAGTGCCCATGCTTTGCTATAATACTCATACGAAGGAGCTTCTTTCAACTTAGTGGCAATATCGATAATAAATGTAAAACGCGAGGGTAAGAAGACGCAATAGAAAGTCTTGATTCATAGTAGCTTTTCCCATTTACTTTTTTTTTTGTTTCTTTTTTATTTCATTATTAGTGGAATAGTATTATATTTTATATATATATATGCTTTTTATTTTTGATTCTGTCTTCTTCTTGACTTGTCTCCTCTCTCTGGCAGTAGTTTTGACCGTTTCTTTCTCGAAACTCTCTTTCTCGACCGAAAATTCTCACGCTTGCTTGCTCCTCCAGCTTCTTTTTGACCCTTACATAAATACCCTATTAGTTTTTCTTTGTCATCTCTCCCTCTGCCAAAACCTCATTTCTGATTTTGTTCGTTACATTTTTAACATCTCACCAGAAGAAACTCCAAGATTTGCCACTGTTTCTCATCTGATTTTTGTTTTTTTGTCAGTTTTGAGTAATTTCACATTTTTTTAAAGAAATTAGCAAAAAAAAAAAACAGTGCATGGGTTTTAGATGTTATTGAATACGGTTTAAGAGTAGAGAGAGAAATGGGATGTTCTCATTCCAAGTTAGAAGACGAAGAAGCTGTTCAGATCTGTAAAGACAGGAAACGTTTCATCAAACAAGCCATACAACATCGTACCAACTTCGCTTCTGCTCACATTGCTTACATCAACTCACTTAGACAAGTCTCTGATGCTCTCAATGACTTTATCCAAGGAGACAACTACAAGCCTCACCAGTTTATTCCGAGCCACGACTCATTCGAGGTGACTCCAGTTAAGAGAATACCACCGAGCAACCGCCGTAGAAGCAACGGCGAGTTCATCACCATCTCGCCTTCTTCTATGCCTTCTAAAATGATTCAAGATAAGCCAAGAACGAAGGTGAGAGCGAACTACTTGATGGCTAACAGAAGCAGACCGGTTCGTGTAGAACAGAGATCCCCTGAAACGTTTCGTGTTGAGTCATTTTCACCGCCGAGTCACCAATACAGAGAAGAAGCAGATGGTTTCTTTGGGATGAATATGAATATGAACATGAACACTTCTGCAGCTTCTTCTTCTTCTTCGTTTTGGAACCCGTTGAGCTCTCCTGAGCAAAGGTTAAGCACTCATAACATTCCACCTCCTTCACCGCAGACTTCTCAGTGGGACTTCTTCTGGAATCCTTTCTCTTCATTAGATTATTATGGTTATAATTATGATAGGGCAAGTGTTGATAAGAGTGGTGCCATGGATGATGAGATTAGAGGATTGAGACGTGTTCGAGAGGAAGAAGGGATTCCAGATTTGGAGGAAGATGATGAACCTCAACCTCCGAGGTCTCAGAATCATCATAACTTGAAAGCAAACGAAGCAAGTAGAGGTAATGTTGATAAGAGTTGTTGCAATGAGGAAGTTAAAGTTGAAGATGTTGATGAGAGTGATGATGAGGATGATGATGGGGAGTTTACGGATAGTGGTTGTGAAAGTGAGAAGGAAGGAGATGATGAGAAATGCGTCGGAACGCAAGAACAGCGAACCGTTGAGGTGCCTAAAGTAGAAACTACAGATAATGTGGTTGGAGTTGGGAACGTTGAAGAGGTGAAGAATGTTGCTAATGTTGCTAAAAGAGATACGCCAGGTTTCACGGTGTATGTGAACAGGAGACCAACGAGCATGGCAGAGGTAATCAAAGATCTTGAAGATGAGTTCACAACTATTTGTGATGCGGCTAAGGAAGTCTCGGGGCTTTTGGAAGCTAACAGAGCTCAGTACACAACATCTCCTAATGATCATAGTGGTAAGTCCATGAGAAAAAGTTGCAATCTCTCTATGTTTGTGACTGACTTGGAAGTGTTTTGTGTGTTTGTAGCCATGAAGAAGCTGAATCCTGTAGCTTTGTTTCGCTCTGGATCATCAAGATCTTCTTCTTCAAGATTCTTGCTCACTTCTTCTGGTGGTTCTGAAACTAGAAGCGATGTTTCAGATGAATCTTGCATGGTTTCAGGTAGCCACCAAACAACATTGGACAAACTTTTTGCGTGGGAGAAGAAACTCTACGATGAAGTTAAGGTAGTAGTAGCTGTCGGAATCTCGTTTTTTTGTCTCTCCTGTTCATAGATGAACATCCTTTTCTGGTCATGTAACAGTCTGGAGAACGTGTTAGAAGAGCATACGAGAAGAAATGTATGCAGCTAAGGAATCAAGATGTTAAAGGAGATGATCCGTCTTCGGTTGATAAAACAAGGGCTACAATAAGAGACTTAGACACACAGATAAAGGTCTCTATACATTCTATTGAATCCATCTCCAAAAGGATCGAGACTCTTCGTGATCAAGAACTGTTGCCTCAGCTTCTCGAGCTTGTTCAAGGGTAACACCAACAACTTCTTCCTCTTTGGTTTCTCTTTTTTAACCGTCCTCAAGGCTGACAAAATGGCATGGTCATGATCACAACAGATTAACAAGGATGTGGCAAGTGATGGCAGAGAGTCATGAGATACAGAAACGAACACTAGACGAGGCCAAAATGTTACTTGCAGGGACACAGGTTTCAAAGCGTCAGAAGAAGAGACAACACCCTCCAGTAATGCCAGAGACCATCAACTCTCAAAGATTACCTCAGTCTGCTTTAAATCTTGAAGCTCAGATTCGAAACTGGAGAGCCTGCTTTGAGTTCTGGATCACGTCCCAAAGATCCTACATGACAGCATTGTCTGGTTGGCTTCTCAGATGTCTCAGATGTGATCCTGACCCTGAGAAAGTTAGATTATCCTCATGTCCTCACCCTATATACCGACTCTGCATCCAATGGTCAAAGATACTTAACAGCTTGGACGTGAAGCTGGTTTTGGACAAACTCGAGTTCTTTGCCTCCGGGATGAGTTCAGTATATGCAAGACAGGTTAGGGAAGACCCGAGTCGGAGCGGAAGCGGGTCAAGGAGATATTCCGGGTCAGAAGGCTTGGACCTAGTAGTGTTGGCTGATGAAGATGTTGTAATGACTGCTGAGAAACTTGCAGAGGTTTCTGTTAAAGTTCTCTGCCATGGGATGTCTGTTGCAGTGAGCTCACTAGCTGAGTTTGCTATCAACTCGGCTGATGAACACTCAAAGCTTATTAACCTACCAGAGGACGCTGCTGACGCCACATCAGGGCAACAACGTCCACATGTAAATTTCAACACCTAACTGTTATTTTGTTTTGTTTGGTGTTAAGAGAGTTTAGAAATGAGGTTAGGTTTCTGGCTATCATCTTTTGCTATCAAAATATAGTTTTTAGATGGATGAGATTTGTATTTTATTAGTAAGACAAACAGAGTTAGTTCAGTTGATATTGAGGATGAACAACAAAGAGTCTTCCAATTTCATTATTGAGGTGGCAATCTGCTCATACATTGTCTTAAAACCAATTAATTTAACACAAAAGCCAATAGAATCTCTTTCAGAGCCAAAAAGAGAGAAATGACTGGTTTGTTTTTGTCAACGAGTCTACAAAGAAGAGGGTAAAGACTTTGCCTGATAGTTACTAATCATCATCTTCATATTCCATATCATCGGAACTAACGCCTCCCATCACGGATACGTAAATAACAACCGCGAGAAACTGAGCAGCAAGAAAGAATCTTGCTCTCTTCTTGAACTTTTTCTCCTCTTCAGTCTTCTCTGCCTTTGGTTTGCTCTTTGGCTTCGAACCTGAACAACAGATAAGATTCATTTTCTCCACAGAGTTAGACATATCAAATTCTGTTGCTTATAAGAGATGCATAATGAGAGTGAGTATATAAATCATAAGTTTTGGATGTGTCTTACCCTTTCCTGAAAATGAGGAAGGGAATGAGTGAAGCGGAGGGGAAGGAGATGATGAAGACGCTTCAATGAACTCTGACTTGAGTTTCTCAGCATATCTCACAAGATTACTATGTTCCAGAAGTTTGCTCCGAAGCACTGATGTTTCCTGATCATGCCCCAGAAAGAAACTACGTACTAAGGAGGCCTAGATTCAACCTGATAAACTAATAAGCTGAAAAGTATAGTGGTGGAGTTTTGTAAAGCTGCTTACCGGTAATACTTGGATGGTAAAAAGTATGTGTGAGAGAAAGAAAGCATCCAAACTCGACGGCCTGTTTGAGCAAAAGAGAAAACATGGTGAATCTTATGTAAAGGATACAAATAAACTTAGGTAAATGTGATTAATTGCAGTAATACCTGTCCTCAAAGAGAAACTTCTGCTCGCCTAACCTAGTCGACAAAGCTTCATACGCCTCACTTGCCCTCTTGTATATCTGTTCATTTAAAACCCTTCAACTATAAGTAGCAAATTTTCAAAAACCGCATATGTTCTAAATTAGCACACAAAAGTACCAGTTTCTCTCTTCTCTCAGCGTTTTCCTTGGTGAGTCCTAAACGGTTCTTGGCCAAATACGTCTGCTTATAAAACAGGACCTTGCTGATCACCCAAGGAAGATCTGAGTAGTAGATCTTAGAAGCAGATATTCCCTCGGTACCAACCCATATCTCGTACGTAAGCGCTTCTTGCAGCCATGATACAATAAGAGCCTTCAAGGAGATATACTCCGGAAGAGACTGGAGCTGAGAGTCAAGATTAACAATCCCATCTTTCTTCAGTTTCTCAATCACCCCTCCATCTTCATTGTTGTATGCAACATATGTCCCATTTTCAAAGTATGGCAGCTCTTCTACATAAAAAAACAAATAATAAATCTAAATCACAAATCTCCAAAGTATGTAACTTTCATAATCCAGATTGTAATTCACCAAAGCATTCTCCTTTAAACCTCAAACCCTATTGAAACTATGAGTAACCAACAGTAAATACTTTAGGGTATATTTTTCTTGAAAACGAATCCTTTAAAACAGTAATTAAAATAGCTTTTAAAAACCCTAATTAAACTCTGATAACACCAACGAGCAAGAGCCTAAGGGTACGGATACGAATCTCTGATTCAATTACACTACATCTGGAGTTGATACCTGAATCAGGGAAGGTGGAATTGAAGGCAAGCTGAAAAGGAAGGTGAGATAGTTTGAGGTATATGTAAGCGGGAAGGCAGTTAGGGCAAGCTGTTGGGAGACCAAAGCAAGGCTTCCTCGTCACCAAAGTGAAATCTGATGTGCCTTCCATTGTCGTGGTTTTTGAGGGATTGGTACGCCGTGTAATTCAAAGAAGAAGAAAACCCGCACAGATTCGATCGTCGATTATGATTTTACGAGACTGGGCGAGCAAAGAAGATCCAGTAGGGTACGGGTTCGGGTCAGGTTTTAGAATAGGATTTATTTTTCCACCGCTCAATTTGGGCTTTAAATGGCCCATGTAATACCCAACAACGAGTAACCATATGCATTACTGGAGTTGGAAATGACTTTTTGAGTATTTTTCTCTCATTTAAAAATCGTAATCTTATGTTTTTTATTGATTGGCGCATATGGCCGATACTAGGGCTGGCCATAAATATCGAATCCGAAAATCTGAACCGAACCCAATCCGATAAAAAAAAATCTAAACCGATCCAAACCCGACATAATTATCGAATGGATCTTGTTTTACACTATTTCGAGTTATGGGTTTTATCAAACCAAACTCAAACTTAAATGGATATTCGAAAGAACCCGAAACTTTAAATTTACAAAAATTTGTGTCATACCCAATCTAAATTTCTAATATGTTTCCAAAACACATTAATATATTATTGAGTACCAAGAATAATTAGTTATTATATGAATAACTAACTCAAATATTTAATCTGATATATAGTGTTATGTGGTTAATATTAATGTTTATGATTGATATTACATTTGAACTTACGTTACGAATAAATTTGTTTTGAAGTTTAAATAATGTTATTTTTTTTAGAAAAGTATAATAATATTTTACGTTTACAGAATTGTTAGTTGTTAAATTTTGATTTTTTATGTTTCATTATGTATGATTTTCGTTCATACAAGGATTTGGTTTGTCATTAATCATGATATGTTTAGTATTGTCACATATAGTTAATGACAAATCTTATATGATTGATAGATAAGTTTCATAATATTATTTTGAATGAGAACAATATGGTTTATATAAGCTAAATACATAAATTTAATAAAACAATTGAATTATAGTAAGTTGAATTAAGTATAAATTAGTATTTTTAGAACTAATAACCCGATTAGTATCTGAAACCGAAACTATTTTAGGTTCAGCCAGATATTGGACATGTTAATAAACCCCAAATCTGACTAAATCCGAACTGAATCCAACCCAAATTTTTATAATATCTGAATGAAGCTGAAATTCATGAACCCGAAAACCAAAAACCCGAATGAACCTGAACCGAAATCTGAATGAACCTGTAACATCTCGAGTTGTGATATGTGGAAAGACTTAAGAGGAATGATTTGATTACCTATGTCATCAAAGTGCACTTACCTTTTCGAGAGCACATCTAAAGAGAACTCCAGAGTTAAGCGTGTTTAAACTGGAGTAGTCAAAGGATGGGTGACCTATTGCGAAGTGATTTGTGATACCGTGTAAGTGAGGCCAAGACACAAGGAAATGTCAAGTGGTGATTGTAGGGTCAGTAAACATGACTCTAAAACCTTGAAAAATTAACGGACCGGCCGTTAGAACGGGATGGGACCCATAGGCCAAGAGAACGAGCGTGGCTACCCCATTAACCGTGGACGGTCAGGGTGTTATAGAACTCGAACCGAATCTCAATTTTCCAGCTCTAGCCGATACGCAGCTAATTAGATAGATGACTAATAAGATTCCAAACTTTTAGTGATATCTAAATTGTATGGTTTTACTTTTATTTCGCAAACACCAGCATTATAGTTTCTAGCAAAAATGGTACATGACGAACTACTAATTTATGTGTTATCCCACGTTAATATGGCTTCGAGTGTTACTCAGGGCTAGCCCAACAGTTTCATATGGTCTACGGTAAAAAAAAACTTGGACACCTAAAACTAATATTTATTTAAATATTTTATAAATGTATTTTTAAATAATTTAAAGAAGATATTTAAAAACTTATGTTTAAAACAAAATACATTATATTTTAGATATTTATTATCTTTTGTATAAAAACCCATATATTAAAAAAACTTGGACCTTAGCCGTAAAAAATGAGGAGACACCAAATTGGATCCGGAATGATCACGCCGTTGATCCACATTTTATAATAATAAACAAATTTATTTAAATATTTTTGGATCAACAGAAAATATAATTTTTGTATAAATACTTGCCTGCACTGGTGTTAGTCCAGTGACTGAAGTCCATACATCAGCTTTTATCAAAAAGAAAACAATACATCAGCAAAGTTTAATTTTTTTTTGGTAAAAAACAATACACATATCAGCCATATATATGTATAATGAATAAATATATTTTCTTCATTGTAAATGTGGAGTTTAAGCATGTCCGAATATTATTCTACGGTCTGAATGAAATTAAGAAAAAGGACAATATGCATGATCATACTGACAGACAAAAGTTAAACCTTATTATAACTTCCATTATCTAAGCTGTTTACAAGGAAACAAACTATATCACGAGAAAAACATTTTTGATCAAGTGCAAAGACGATAAACTCATACGATTCACTGCATCATATAGTTAGTACTTTACGGCTAAACTAAAAAAGAAGAAGAAAGAAGCAGTTTGTGATATGGCTGCCATTATTATAAATACATACACAGTCGTGCCGGCTGAACCAACATGGACCGGTCGATTTCCATTAGCCGAATGGGATCAAGTTGGTACAATAACTCACGTTCCCACCATTTACTTCTATGACAAGCCACCTGTCTCCTTCCAAGGCAATGTAGTCGAAACTCTACAAAACTCATTGAGCCATGCGCTTTTCCATTTCTACCCTTTGGCCGGCCGTCTTCGTTGGCTCCCTCGGGGCCGCCTAGAGCTCGATTGTAATGCTGCGGGAGTGACACTCATTGAAGCTGAATCCGAGGCTGAGCTTTCAGATTTCAACAATTTCTTGGGGACGAAGGAATTCGAGAAACTTGTGCCGCAAGTAAATTACAAAACCGCTATCGAAACAATCCCTCTCTTTTTAGCTCAGGTCACCAAGTTCAAATGCGGCCGAATAAGCCTAAGTGTCAAAGTTTCACATGCGGTGGTCGATGGACAAAGTGCACTTCACTTCCTGTCCGAATGGGGAAGAATCGCACGCGGTGAACCTCTAGAAACCGTGCCATTTCTCGACCGCAAAGTCCTATGGGCTGGTGGACCGCTTCCGCCGTTTGCCTCATCACCTCTGTACGAAGGTAAAGAGTTTGAAGAGCCGCCGTTACTGATCGGTGAAACGGACTGTGTAGAAGAAAGAAAGAAGGAAACAGTTGTGGCGATGCTAAAGCTGAGCAAATCTCAGCTTGAGAGGCTTAGAAGTAGAGCGAATAGAAGCCAATACGCTGATCCAGCGAGAGGGTTTACAAGGTACGAGACGGTCACGGGACACGTATGGAGGTGCGCTTGCAAAGCACGTGGGCACTCGCCAGAGCAGCCCACGGGTTTGGTAATCTGTGTTGATGCTCGTAATCGGGTGCAGCCACCTCTGCCAGCTGGCTATTTTGGCAATGCCACTCTTGATGTGGTCGCAGCAAGCACCTCAGGTAGGATTATGTCATCTATTTTGTCTGATTTTCAGTTGGTTATATTTGAGATTTATTTATTAGTTTGGCTATATATGTTATATATGTGCTTGCAGTTTCATAACAAACGAGATTAAGTTTTCTTTAGGATAGTTTATCTAATTTTGATAAATTGTAGTTAAGGATCAATTTTTTTATGTTCTATTAATTGATCATCATGATGAGTATTTATTATACAGTTTATACTAAGGGATTAGTAAATTCCAAAACCAAAGAAAATTATTATAAGAAAGCTTATCTAAAACTAGGTATAACTTATCCTAATGGTTTCCAATTCGTATAAGAATCATATCTCCAATTAATTTAAATTTAACAAAAGATGTCCAAGAACTTTTGGATGTATAGTGGTACAGTTTAATTCACGTGAAAATAAATGTTTTAGTTTAAGCTGATAGACTTTTATTGTTTATCAGTTGATAATAAAAATTGTTATTGTTTAAACCACAATTCATCATCACTACATGTATAGTTAATTGCAACCAAGATCGGTCTTTGATATATATAGCCCGACGAAAAATTGATTTAAACTTTTTAAAAATTTGAAGAGTTAATATACATAAAAAGAGTTAATATACATAAATAAATAGGCTTATAAGCTATTAGAAACAAAATTTTACTTAACGATCTTTAGCTTTCAAAATCTAGGCCCTAATCACAACTCGTACCAAACAATAATCCCAGACTACAAAAAGATATCATCAATCGGTGTATAGGCTAGATGTAGAAATTAAATACTTCATGTGTAGGAATTAAAATTTAGATGGAGGATCTTTTGGTTGCTTCTCATGCACGTAGACCAATGCAGATTCTTTATGTAGNAACGATCTTTAGCTTTCAAAATCTAGGCCCTAATCACAACTCGTACCAAACAATAATCCCAGACTACAAAAAGATATCATCAATCGGTGTATAGGCTAGATGTAGAAATTAAATACTTCATGTGTAGGAATTAAAATTTAGATGGAGGATCTTTTGGTTGCTTCTCATGCACGTAGACCAATGCAGATTCTTTATGTAGGCAATTTTCTTGTGCATATAGGTGAATTGATATCGAATGAGTTGGGTTTCGCGGCGGGAAAAATCAGTAAAGCTATAAAGAATGTGACAAACGATTACGTTATGACTGCGGTAGAGTATCTAAAGAGCCACGAGAATCTGAAGGAGTTTCAAGATATTCATACCCTGGGAAGCAAGGATGGTCCATTCTACGGGAACCCTAATCTTGGACTTGTGAGCTGGTTAACTCTGCCAATGTATGGTCTTAATTTCGGATGGGGCCAGGAGGTCTACATGGGACCAGGCACGAATGACCTCGATGGGAACTCCCTGTTATTGGCAGATAAAAATGAAGACGGCTCTCTCATTCTTGCCACTTGTCAACAGATGGCTCACATGGAGGCCTTTAAGAAACACTTTTATGAAGATATATAGGGTTATAATATCCATATATTTATGCAATTTCATTTGAATTAAAGATTCGAGTAGGGATTCTGCACTGTTATGGTTCCTGAATTTAAGTAATAAATTTACAAATATTTTTATAATATATCCGAATTTTATATTGTTGTGGTTACTATATATAGCAAAAGTTGAAATATAATTAGATAAGAGTTTGTCAATAGCAGCCAGTGTTCAAGAAAGTGATAGGCATTAAGGGCATCATTATCTCCCATCTCTTAAGATGGGATTCTTAATGCATAAGTTTTTTTCTTCATTTTTTTTTGGCTAAGAGACGTCTCTTAGACCATCTCCAAAAGAGGATCTAAGAGAGTTCTAAATGGTGTATCTAAATAATTAAGTGTTAAAATTTAAATCAAAAAGACACAAATTAGATAGATATGGTTCTATAATTAACATTTTTAGAACCACTTCTAAATAACATGTGTCATTTTGTGATATGTAGTAATTTCAAAAAAAAAAAATTAAACTTCATTTGGCACATGGTGATGATAACTAGGGGTGGAACGAATCCGGATATGCAAAAAATTTGAAGTATCTGGATCCGGATTCGTCGGATCTGTGATTTTAGTATCCGGTTTTGGATTTGTGTCTTCCGGATATCCAGACTTTGGATATTTGTCTAGATATTGTGATATCCGCAGGTATCCGGATTCATATTCAGATCCGTAAAAATAATTAAATAATTTAAAAAAACAAAAATTTTAAATAATACATAAACTAAATATTTATGCATAATTTATGAATATATTCATATATATATATGACATATAATATTATTAATATAAAAGTAGAATACTATTAAACTTATTTTATGTCAAGTTAATTTAATTTTTATGTAATTCAATAATTATAAGTTTTTTTATTATAGAGTATGATGCAAGTAATCTAATTACAAATTTTCAAATTTTTAAAATTTAGAACCTTTACTTGGTTTTACCATTGGAAGAGTTAAAACTAGACAAGTATCTAAAATTTTTAATTTGATTATTTTCAATTAAAAAATTATTTAGAATCCTAATTTAAGATCTCTTGTTGGAGATTGTCTTATAATTCTTATTTAAGAGACGGATCTTAGTTTTTCTTAGTTAAAAACTAATAAACGTATTTTAGAAAAGCTTAGAACCCCACCCTAAGAGACCGAGGATATCGATAATGATGGTCTAAAACCCTAGCGCCTAAAACAACTAAGCGAAAAGATTATTAGTTTGGCTTTTTAGTGGCTATAAATTATAAAAATATAATAAATATATATATATATATATATATATATATAATGTTTTATATTAGATATTAATATTTTAAAATGTTAAACTTTACATCATTTTATTTTCATAAGCTTCCATATTATAATATATTAGTTATTACATTTTGTAAATAATAAAGTATATATTATTGATTATTAAAATATTGATTTTTTAGACGGTTTAAGAAGTAACTAGGTAAAATATTGATTGTTTAGACGGTTTAAGAAGTAACTAGATTATTACTTTTTGTTAATTTTAAGATAAAAATGATATTATGTCTGTTTAGCATGAATATTGGTTTATTTGATTTAAATGTTTGATGTTTTTGATTTTTTTCAGTGATAATCAAAAACTATTGTTATTTGTTTGGTTTCTTTTTATATAAATTTTAGACATTTTTATGTCGAATTAATAGTTTCATATTATAATTTCTAAAGACATGTAAAATCAAATAAAATCTAAATAATATTTGAAGAAAAAAGAAAATAAAATTATTAACACAAAACATTTCACTACAGTTTGAGCGATAGTGAAAGAAAACATTAAAAAAAAATTCAACTTCAATGAGCATCAAAATTCTGACTTGTGGTGAATATTTAGTTATATAGTCGTTCATGTCAATGTGTACATGTATATATATGTAAAAGTATATAATGTGATGATAAATATATGAATATACCGTTAATTAAGATTTAAAACTTTTTTGTTCAAAATAACACATGATAGTAAATTCTTAAATAAAATTAAGTAAACATAAAAAAAAAACCTAGAAATTAATAATATTTTTTTCATATGAAGAAAATCAAATTGTAGCCGTAAACAATATAAATAATATATATTACAAAGTTATATCTTCACTTGGTATCTGAATTCTGTTTTTATCAATTTTGTGATTTTTATTTATTTTTCAAGCTTTTCTGATTTCTGATTTTTTTTACCAATTTGATTTTGTTTATAATTCTTAGTCTGATATGAAAATTTTATAAAAATTAATATTTGACTAAACTAAAGATCTGACTTTACGTGCTGTGTTTTTCACCTTAGTTTCTTTAATTCATAATCAATCACTTTATTTGTTTTTATTGTGTAGCGAAGCCTCAACCAAAACCAATTTCGGCAAGATACGAAACTTTCAATATATACAAACATTTTCATCGCAAAACTTTAGTTGATGCGAATCTTAATGATTTTGTAATTTTTTTACAATAAAGATATTATTCATTAGTTTCACGTAAAAATTTTTAATTTATTATTACAAAGGCTAAAAATGTAGGAAAAAATGAATTAATTAAAAAATAGTGTATAAACACATTCAATGATGAATTTTAAAAATTAGTGTGTGAACGCATTAATTGCCAAATGATTGTGAAGCTGACACATGTAAGTTACAGTGTGAATGCATTTATTACAATACTTCTCTTTTACTCCCTCTGTTTCGAAATAATTGTCATTCTAGAGAAAAAATTTTGTTTCAAAATAAGTGTCCTTTTAGAGTTTCGAGACAAAATTTATTAGTTTTATATGATATTCTATATTGGGAAAATTGTCATTTAAATCCCGAACTTTCAAATTTGGTTGAAAAAAAGCATGAACTTTCCCTTGGACCATTTAAAGCACGAACTTACATTGACTAGCCATTTAAAGCACAAACTTAATTTGACTAAACCATTTTTAAGACGTCGTTAAATCGGTTAACAGATTAATTAAACGGGGTTAAATTCCGTTTACGGTTTCCGTTAGCTCTAAACTCTGCGTTTTAAAATTAGAAAAACCCCCAAAATCCTATCTTTTCCAAAACCAAATCCCTAATTTCCCAAATCGAATTCACTCAATCTCTCTCTCAAATCTGAGCGAGAATGATACGAAACAAAGGAATCCCAAGAGAGAAATTGCCTACTCGAGGAGGAAAGAAGAGAATTGCTGAATCTGTGAATGACGGAAGTGGAGTAGAGAGTCGTGAAGCAAGAGCACATGCTCGTGAGGTAAGGTCTCGTGAGGCAGAGGCTCGCGAAGCAAAGAATAGTAAAGCAGAGGCTCGTGAAGCAAGAGCACATGCTCGTGAAGCAAGAGCTCATGAAGAAGAGCGTACTGAAGCAGAGAATTGTGAATCAAGAGCCCGTGAAGCAAGGATTCGTGAAGCTGTAGCTCGAGCAGAGGCTTGTAGGGTAGAAGAGACCCAAGGTTCAAAGGCTCTTATAGACGAGGATTTAAGTGAAGATGATTGTGCTGTTGCTAATGATGACGATTGTGATGGTATCGAAAATGAGGAAGATCAGGAAGAAGAGGAAGATGAGGAAGATGTCGAAGAAGAGGTTGATGAAGAGGTTGATGAAGAAAACCTGGATGAAGATGATGCGAGAGATGAGGGAGATGAAAGTGATGCAGATAGTGGAGATGATATATGGGATGATGAGAAGATTCCCGATCCTTTTTCTTCTGATGATGAGGACGATGAGGATGAGCAAATTCGTAGAGACCATCAAGATCCGGACCAACTACTTGCTTTGGGAAAAACTTTTAATTCTGCAGAAGATTTCAAGCTTGCTGTTCTGAGGTATTCTCTAAAAACTAGATATGACGTCAAGTTATATAGGTCGCAAGCAAAAAAGATTGGTGCTAAGTGTTCAGATACTGATGTTCCCTGTGGGTGGAGGATTTATTGTTCATATGAGAAGAGAAAACAGAAGATGCAAGTGAAGGTTTATATTGATGAGCATACTTGTGTCAGATCGGGTTATTCAAAAATGCTGAAGCGATCAACTATAGCATGGCTCTCTGCGGAGAGGTTGAGATTGAATCCGAAGCTGACAAAGCAAGATATGGTTGCAGAGATGTTGAGAGAATACAATCTGGTTGTAAGCGATGAGCAATGTGGTAAGGCGAAGACTAAGGTTCTGAGAGAAAGGATGTTTCTTATTCTATTGATATGAACAACTGGTCATGTGGTTGCAGAAAATGGGAGATGGTTGGGATACCTTGTGTTCATGCTGCAGCAGTTATAATAGGGAAAAAAGGAAGAGTTGGAGACTACGTGAGTGATTACTACAAAACAGAAACGTGGAGGGAAACTTACAAACCAGGAATAAGACCTGTTCAAGGTATGCTTCTGTGGCCTCGATTAAATAGACTACCTGTCCTACCTCCACCATGGCGTAAAGGTGATCCCGGAAGGCCAAGTAACTATGCAAGGAAAAAAGGAAGATACGAGACTGCCGCTTCTTCGAGTAAGACACGGTTATCTCGTGCCTTTAGGGTGATTGCATGTTCCAACTGCAAGAAAGAAGGACACAATAAGCAACGATGTGTAAATGAGACTGTCCCGGACGAACCTAAAAGACCAAGGGGACGACCAAAAAAGAACCAGGTTAGTGTATTATTTGTACTTAAAATGCTTTTTGAACAAATCTTAACTCTCTTTTTAAACAGGATGGGATGACACTTTCTCAAACTCAAAGTCAAGGATCACAAAGGATGTCTCAAGTTCACGGTCAAGGATCACAAGAGCTGTCTCAAAGTCATGTTTAAGAGCTGACATCACAAGTCTTTACTCTCTGCTGTTTTGCTTTTGTTTTTGTTTAAGAACTGAAAACAAGTCTTGTCTTATTTTCGGATGTTTGGTGATGTTTTATTTTCGGATGGTTTGTTGATGTTTTATTTTGGATGATGGTTTGTTGATCTCTTACTTTGGTTGTAGAACATGGTTTGGTGATATTTTATTTTCGATCTATCATGTTTAAAACCCTGTTTTTAGCTTGATATGTTTCTATAATACTCATTCAACAACAAAAGACAACAAGCTTGATTCTTTTCCAAATGCTACTTAGGCAACAACAATGTCATCATAGTCTCATTACCAAATGCTACTTAGGCAACAACAGTCTCGACATACATAGAACTAAACACACACAAAGCACTACATAGATAATGTCAGACATACACAAACACACCAAAAGCACTACTAGAACAATGTTGACATACATAGAACCAAACAACAATGGCGACACCTAGCTTGCTACATCTTCCTTGCAAAGGTCACAACACAGACACACACAACACACACTGTCATGAAAGCTTTCCAATACCTCAATTCTGTCTTGCTCCTTGCTACATCTACCTTCAAATCTTCGATCAAAGCCTTTAACTCATCAACTTCGTTTTTGGTTTTAGTAAACTCCCTGTCAATGATTTCAAGTTTTGGAATAACATCTTCAACCTCCTCACATACAGCATCCTCAACCCACTTAAATAAATGTCCCTAATTCAAGACAACATTAGATATCATTCTGTCTAAAAACCGTACACAACAGCTACAAAGCTTACCTTTTTTTTGCTTATACAACGGTAGAAAGGTCTTCCCGGATTCTCTTGTGTCTTTGATAGTAAAGGTATCACACGTAATCCACACTCACACTTCGTTGGAAATCCGCGCTCTCCTCCTTCGTATTGTTCCTCTGAACATGAACTCATCGTGAAATCGAGAGAGAGATTGAGTGACTTCGATTTGGGAAATTAGGGATTTGGTTTTGGAAAAGATAGGATTTTGGGGGTTATTCTAATTTTAAAACGCAGAGTTTAGAGCTAACGGAAACAGTAAACGGAACTTAACCCCGTCTAATTAATCTGTTAACCGATTTAACGATGTCTTAAAAATGGTTTAGTCAAATTAAGTTCGTGCTTTAAATGGCTAGTCAATGTAAGTTCGTGCTTTAAATGGTCCAAGGGAAAGTTCATGCTTTTTTTCAACCAAATTTGAAAGTTCGGGATTTAAATGACAATTTTCCCATTCTATATTCTATTGGTTGAAAAGTGGTTAGGTGTATAGGTAATTGTGTTTTTATCTTGGAAATAGGTAAAAATCAATGTTTTCTTAATCTGTGTGTGAAACATTAAAATGACAATTAAAATGAAACGGAGGAAGTAATATATAAGGGATCACCACAGTCTTATAAGACCTAGCGTAGCGCCGCTTAGATCACTTTCTTAAACGCTGATAACAACATTGGAAATGATCTTGCAGCGCACTTGACATAGAAACGGATTGTTCTCCAGATCAGTAGCGGTCTAAGACTATCATTGTAGCAATCCATCACAAAATTTAAAGATGGAACTATGTTTGTGTTTCGCTACAGTTGAGACAAAATAGGTAAATTGCTACACATTTAGCAAGACCAGTTATAGTTTGTGCAATATATTTGGAAAACAAATATTTCTTTTTAGACTTTGCTAACAATTATTATTCATTGAGTATATATAGGCTTCAACTCGAATAGAGTTTGAAAGAGAAAAACAATAACGTTGGCACGTAATTTGCTTAGTTGTCAACTTCTCCTTGATTTTAGGTATATTTATTTATTTATCCTATTTAAATAATTTGATATAAAAATTATTATTTAATAAAAACGAATTTATATTAATATATCATATTTTAGTAAATAAGATAATTCTTGTGAATTATGTTTTTATCTTGAAAGATATTTTTATATATAAAAATTAAATTTTAAATTAAGATATAAACACTATTATATTTATCTAAAACGAATTTATATTAATAATTTAATATTTAGATATAATTAAAACGAATTTATATTAAAATTTTAATATTTTCTAAAATAAAATAATCATTATGGATTATGTTGTTATGTTGAAAATATGTTTTCTTATTATAAAAATTAAAATTAAGATAAAAATTATATCATTAATAATTAAATATATCAGATAAAAATTATATCATTAATAATTAAATATATCATAATTAAATATAAATCATCAAACAGTTATTTGAAAAGTGAATTTGTTGATTTTTCTCTATGATCCTAGGTAATTTTGATCATTTATCAGAATTTCTATAATTTTGTTTATTATTGATATATAATTAAAAATAATTTATATTAATAATATGATTATTTAGAAAATATGTTAATTCTTATGTATTATGATGTTATCTAGAAAAAATATTTTTCTATTATAAATTTAAAATTTACATGTAAAAAATCTATAATATTATTTAAGAAGTGAATTTGATGTTTGTTGATTAGTCAAATTTTCCAGGATTTTAGGTAATTTTGATAATTTATCAATTTATATAGTTTTTATATAATTTATTATATATTTAAAGCAAATTTCTATTAATAGTATCAGATTCTTAGAAAATAAAATACTTCTTATATATTAAGTTTCTGTCTTGAAAGTATATTTTTTTCTTAGAAATTTAAAATTAAGATATAAAAAGTTGTAGTTATTCTATAATTGAAATAAATTTACACTAATAATATTATACTTTTAGAGAATATGGTAATTCTTATGTATTATGTTATTATCCTGAAAATATATTTTTATATTATATAATTTAAAAGTAAAATAAAAAATTATCTATTATTAATTAAATATAAATCATCACTCAAGAAAAATTATTTAAAAAGTGAATTTTCTGATTCATTAAGTTCTCAATGATTTTAGGTAATTTTAATTATATGTCATAATTTCTATAATCTTATATAATTATTATATAGTTAAACAAATTATCATATTATATTATCAGAAAATAAATAACTTATGTATTATATTATTATCTTGAAAATATGATTTTCTAATAATAAATTTTAAATTAAGATATATAAATTATAATTAAATATAAATCAAGAAAAATAGTTCTAGAAATATATTCTTTTAAATATTTTTGATGTTTGAACTTTGTCATTGATAATTATTTGATGTTTGATTTTTACTTTTTGAAAACATAAATAATAACTTACTATGCTAATTTTTAAATTAATGAAACATCAACTAATAAATATTCATAAAAAAAATTATGCCCGCAAATGCGGACAAAACACCTAGTTAAGTATATTTTGCATATCTGATTGGAGGGTTACGTGCACGTTATAAATTATTTTAAATCATTTTCCTTTTAAAACTAAAGTCGACCATGTGACTAATAATTTGCTTATACATGTTGACCACATGAAAGTTTTCCTTGTTAAATCATAAAAAATTGAATTTTAAAAATGTATATATAAATTTCCACAAAAAGAAACTTGAATGATGTTTTTTGAGAATAGTATCCCTATAATATTGCAAGTGAAGCAAGGCTGTAAGGAAAAGCATTGACTCCAGCAAACGCAGAATCTGCCACAAACATGTTGGCCGCCTCAGTGCTGTGGACTTTGTCCCAGTACACGTACCTTCTTCGAAACTCACAAATCGGTTTATTCGCCGCACATAGTTCTTTCCCTGATTCGACCGTACAGCAACTCTTTTCTGTTTCCGTAAACCCTACAAAAATGTAAAATTATACGCATGATAAAATTTTTTTTGCTTAAACATACGCAAAGGTAAAATAATAGGAACTTAATACAATATAAGAATTTGTGATTTTACTGCAATCTAACTGAAGTATAAGAATGCTAAGAAGACATTTATTTATAGCATTACTATATATGGTTTTAGTTCGTCAAAGAAAACACACGAACAACAAAATTAGTTTAACAAAAAATTATTCGGCAAAACGGATTTCCTCTTGGGTCAAAATGTCAAGTCCACTATAAATTTAGTTCTACTTACCTAAGGCAGCATACGCAAGAGGATTTTGACTGGTGAAAATATCAACGTAAGTGAACTTAGCATCGGTGAAGTTTGTGTTAAACTCTCTGAGCAGGGCTTTGAGATTCTTGTTGAATGGTTCAACTGCTTTGTTCACTTCAGCAGCGCAGCCTAGACCGCCACCATGGGAGGCGATCATCCGCGGCGTGCACCCAAGCTTACTGACCCCAAACAACGCCACCTTCCTTGCTCCTTGGACATACAATAACTGTACATAAAAATACTTCTTAATCTATCTGTTTAAAAATACATAATTATTTTATATAAACAGATCTAATCTTCTGCATCAGATTTAGGTTTTGTAAAAATAATAAACTAAGTATGATGTAAAAAAACTGTATATATAATCAAATTTGAAGGTCTTAATGCCCTTACTACTTTTCTTCCTAAAACCTTGGCATATAAAGTATATTACCTTCAAATACGAGCGGTAACGTCCAATGAGGAACTCAGCATATTGATCGTAAGTGAACGTGCGACTAGTATTGTAGTTATAACCTTGCATGAAATAATTGTTGAGGAAATCATTGCTTCCAATATTAATTGTATATAGACATCTCTCCAGCTTCTCCAGTGGCACATTCGCCGTCATTATCATCGTCTGGTGGTTCTGTATTTGTTTTCCGAAACTGATTCTATCTCCCTGTCATAAAAAGATATCTTAATGCATAATAAAAAAGTGTTTTAAACCGAAACAATACCAAATACTGTAAACGAATCGTATTTAGGCTCACACGCGGAAAAAAATAATTAAAAAATTCAAATGATTACTTCCCTTGAAAGAAAACTAATAAATTTTAGACTTATTTTTGGGTTCACCTCCTAGGGTGAACCTCTAGGTTCACTATCCAATAGGATTTGACTATTTCATATTTAATATCTTTTTATAAAGGAAACAAAATCTTATTAAATTATATTATGTTTTTTAAAATAAAAATACAAAATAAATAAATAAATACAAAATTAATAAAAATGAAAATAAATCTTTTTAAAGAAAATATTTTAACACCTAAACCCTAAACCCTAAACCCTAAATCTATGGCTAAATCATAAACCTTTAGATAAATCTTGTAATGTTTTAAAAATTTAATGTTTATGATTTACCCAAGGGTTTAGGGTTTAGGATTAGAGTTTAGGGTTTAGTGTTTATGATTTACCCAAGGATTTAGGGTTTAGGATTAGATTTTAGGGTTTAGTGTTAAAATATGTTTTTTGAAGAACTTTTTTTTTTATAAAAGTTATCCAAAGGTTTATAATTTACCCATGGGTTTATGTTTGGGATTATTTGAAAAATACCCTATTTTTGTTTTTAAATTTGAAAAATACACTTCAATTTTTTTATTTTTGAAAACTAACTCTTTTTATATGTGATAAGACATATTTGCCCTAAATTAGAAATTATATTTTAATAAATAAAAATTAATTCGGAAATATTGTTATTGCTATTATCTTTAAAATACACATATAATCTAATATCATTAAATGAATAATTGGATAAAAATCTCTCCAAATATTTTCTTAAAATCAAATTAAAAGCTTTATAAAATCATAAGAACCTACGATTCACTAGATCTTTTCAAAATAACCAGGTTAATCATAACCATAAACAATTTGATTGATTTAGTTAATTAATAATATGACTATATGTGGGTTGTAAAGCATGAGTACGTCTACTGGCCTACAGCTGTTCCACGTACTAGATATGTTTCGGAGATGCCTTTGGAAACGTTTTGAGGATGTACTTCTGTGATAGTTTGGCTATGATTTGATGTCCCTTGTCAAGCCTAGTAATGTTATCCGACTGGAGACACCACGATGACGAGCAATTGTGCCGATGTGTTCATCGATTCTGGTTCTGATATCTAATCAGACCAAAGCAGAATTCACCACTTTTCATGTTCAAACAAAAAACTGGTGTTCCTTAGATGTTTTATAAATATCCTCATGTGATACGGGAAGAAGATGATTTTAAAGGAAGAAGATGACATGCCTTTAAATTATACACGTGGATTATTTTATATAGCCTTCTCAATTCACCATAACATTTGTCTATGTGTGTTTTGATCATTATTCGTTTAGAGTTTATAATATTCAACATCATTTTAACATTTTTCTATAATATGGCTTGAAAAAAGTCACGAGGGCAGTTCCTGCTCGTCCCATTGCTTAACCTCTCGTGAGCTTCTCAATATCTAAGCCGAAGTGTTTTCTCGTCTTGTAAATACTGGGATATGAGAATAACACTGGCATACTATTATTAGCACTTGTTGATATATCCTGAATTTTGTGAGTTGTTTGCTTTTTTCTATTCTACTCGAATTCAGCAATTCAAAATTCTAATTTGGTGGTCAATCAAGTTTTCATTTTTTAAAATAAGTTGAATATTAGGATAGTTTAAAGAATTTGATAAAGGTAATTTAGTCATTTTACGTAGTAGAAAGTGTAGTTTCCAAAAACATTAAATGACAGTGTATTTTTCAAACTAAAATCCTATTGTGAGGTATTTATCCAAATTTCCCCTTTATGTTTTAGGATTAGAGTTTAGGGTTTAGTGTTAAAATATTTTCTTTAAAAAAAGATCATTTTCGTTTTTATTAATTATTATTATTTTTTATTTATTTTTGTATTTTTATTTTTAAAAACATAATATAATTTAACAAAATTTTGTTTCTCTTTTTAAAAGATATCAAATATGAAATAGTAAAATACTATTGGATGGTGAACCTCTAGGTTCATACTAGGGGGTGAACCCAAGAATAACTTTAAATTTTATTTGTTTTTTCTTACTGAATTTTTTCATTTCTTGTTACCGAGTATTATTTTATATCTGATTCCTTGTGATTCAGGTTGCCTATTTGGAGCCTAAAAATTAAATTAAGGGTTCTTTTAGGTGATCAGCACAGGATTTATGATTCGTTAAAATTCTGTAAGGTGCACAAAAAGTTCCGTTTGCTGAAAAGTAAACCTCAGACTTCACTACACAGAGTTAACTATAATTTTATGATAGTTTTGAGAGAGTTGTCCCGTATAATCATTTACCCGGGTATCACAACATCTTAACTGGTCTTTTTTGAAGCCAGATCGATTTGAACCTCAGACTTCACTACACAAAATCCCTATTTAAAACTATATAAACAAACATCATAGCTAATAAATGAGAACAAATGATCACCACACGTAGTTTAAAATCAATTAAACTATTACTAAAGTCTAAAGATGAAACCGAAATTTCGTTTAGGAAATATCTACTTGTTTAGTTCGAGTCACATTTGGCCAATATTCATTTCCTCGGGTATTTAGTTTAGGAATTTTACTTAACATATAGTAGTATTAACGAAAATGAAACACTTGAGGAAAAGGCATGAAAATAAATTTAAGTTAACCTCTCTTGATTTAAGGAAGTTTCTTAGTTCTTACCAAATGGTAGCTAGTCTCTTCAAGAATTCCGGCAGCACCAGAAGCGTAGTTTATACCAGTGTGAGCTTGTTCTGGAGATGCTCCAGCGAAAGGTGGAATGTAATCACTGAATCCCATCAGTTCAGCTGAAAAAACATAAACCAAACTCATTACACAAGATAATACACACAAGAAAACAAATTACACAATAAATTTTAAAATCCTGTAGAAAACTGATTCTCGAATACATTACATACAAAATTTTATGTATCTACNCCAGTGTGAGCTTGTTCTGGAGATGCTCCAGCGAAAGGTGGAATGTAATCACTGAATCCCATCAGTTCAGCTGAAAAAACATAAACCAAACTCATTACACAAGATAATACACACAAGAAAACAAATTACACAATAAATTTTAAAATCCTGTAGAAAACTGATTCTCGAATACATTACATACAAAATTTTATGTATCTACTAAAATAGTCTATTATTCAGCGGTTGTGACTATTCTGCATATTATCATTATCTAGTTATAATATTTCCGTTTCTAATTATACACCATCATTTTGTATTATTCGTTAAACACATCAGCTAAAAACACACCTCTATTCGAATCTATTAGTTAGACACAGAAAACTTTGTGACTAAAAAACTTGTAATTTTGGCAATTTCTATGAGGGGTTTCATCGACAACATATTGGCAAAGAAATAAACCAGGCCAAGGACTAACCAATAAAGTCTGGAATATTACGGCCATTGCTGAACCGGCCGGTAGGACCTCTAGCAAAATCAATACCATAAGGTGAATAGTTAACTTTGACGGAGGTATTCAAGTCATTGTTGTTACCGTTGTCGAAGACTGAATCTCCGAAAACAAAATAGCAAGGCACTAGCTGTGCACGAGCCCCCTCGGCCATTGCAAGCGCCATAGCCGCAGTAACCCATAAAAATGCCTTGAAAATTCCCCCGGCCATTTTTGAAAAGCAAATACTAGAAAACTGAAAAAGGCAACGTTGAAGAAAAGAGAAAAGTCTCTATATATAAGCATACATAGGGAGGGACGGGCATACTTAAAATTACATTTCAAGTCTATTCAGCAGAAGAGATAGGGTGTTCTTTGACAAATAAAAATAATCGAGGGATGTTACTTAATATACTTCTAAAAGTAAGTTTAGTAGTCAATCTGTATGTGAGATATTTTTTTTATTTGGAAAAATCTTTTCAATAGTCAACTTGTCCGTGTGTAATGAGAAAAATACAAGTTATCTGAAAAAGAAAAACCCTAGTTATGTATTTTTTTTGAAAAAAGGTTAAAACTATAGTTATGTTTTAGAATAATATTTAATAATTATTTTTTCAATTAGGTTTGATGCGTATTTTTGTCGTCGTAGTGCTTTAATTTATTTAAATGTATGTGTAGATCACATCTTAACAGAAAAGAAAGATTTATTTTGCAAAGTCGACGCATTGGACATTTAGCCATGTTAGTTAATTATTTTGAGAGCAATTCTGCAATGAGCTGGAAGTAGTTTTTTTTTATTTGTATAAAGTTCACACACGTCATGAATCCCATAAAACTAGGGATTTAGTTACATTGTTTTTTTCTATTTGCCAAGAAACGACAAACACTTGATTATGGTTAAGACGTGAAGGCAAGATAGTCATCCCAACTGAAAAATGAAATTCATAAGATGTAGTTGTTACCTTTCTTGTAATAGAGAATATGATGAATATATTATAAAAAGGAGGAAGCAAATAAGTATCATGATGATCCTTCTACAATAGAGATTGAGATAGTATCTTTTGGATATTCTGAATTCCTACCGGTTAAATTAATGTATCATGAATCGATAATAGTAGTATTAATGGTTTAGGGTGAAATCTTAAAGATCAAATGAGTTTTAAATATTTTGGATTATGGACATATAGTAGGAATCTCTCAGCTTTACATGCTCAGATAGAAAATTTAGTTTGGACAGCTTCATGCATGAAAAGAGGATAACTTCAATACGATCCGAAACAAATTATTCGGATCTATTGGACATGACTACAAACTGGGTGGTAACCGAATTTCACAAAAGAAATCAAAATGTTCCAAAAATTAAAAGAGAATTTTGAAGATGTGAGTTATCTCATATTCTTTGGAGTAAGAATGGTCGAGCGAACACGTTAGAAGAAAGTAAAGACCAAAAATTATATTTTTTCCATATAAATCAAACCTAATTTGACGGAGATGTTGATATACATGTGGCGAACTGGTTCAGTTTCTTTAAAATCGGATCCATCTAACTTTTAATTATAAAAAAAAAATCTAAGTACAATTGAAATTTTATAAATTAATATTCAATAAATTATTAAACATTATAAATTAATAATTTTCTACGGTTTCATGTTGGACAAATTCAAAATATAATAAAATATATCAATAAAATCATAAAATAATATTTTTTTTGAAAACACTATAGAAATATATGATCCCATTAAAATGATAAATTAATAATTAATATGTATACATATTTTATATAAATATAAACTTATCATTACATTATTTATTTTATATTCACAATAAAATTATCTTTATATTTAGTAAAATTATATCGAAAACCACATTTAAATTTTATGAAGTATTTTATATACACCAAATAATATAATAAATCAATATAAATGTCAATTTCGAAAAAATATTACGAAACCTAGCCAGTAAAATTATAGAGTTACACAATATATAACACTAAAATGTATATCATATATTTGTAATATTTTCAATAATATCAAAGTTATAAATTTATAAAATGAAAAGTTATCCCGAAAGAAGCACTACTGCCTTTTATGTACCCCTCTAACTCAAAGCCATCGTCATCATTGTTTGAACACACTGGTTAATCATACTCGTCTAACTCTTCATCAACAAAACCAGCCACATACTTTTCTATTCTTGCTTCTTCAGCATATTGACGTTTATGTCTTTTGGTCTCATCTCTATGACTCTCATCTTCCTCAGTCTCATCTCTCATATTCCTACCTCTGGAAAACTCTGCTCTCTTTGTCTCAGGCTCAAAAAATATATCAATTGCATCCGTCCACACTGCACACATCTTCTTGACAATTGCCTTTCTTCAACTTCTCCATTTGAGACCTTAAACCACACTATCTGACCATATATATGCATGACTTACCGGAAGCTGGTTCATTAGCTCTGAAAATATCCGACTCGGACAAGCCTCAGTAAGAACCAGAGCTACTCGGTGCATCCACATTAGAATTGTAAAACCATATTAACAATCCCCAAATTCACAAAAATAAAACATGAGGGTTGATATACCTCATCATCCAGACTCGAGATTCACAACCAACAACCCCAAAGCGACCTTACGAAGGCTATGAGACATCCTTTGTTCTTTAATTTGACTCATTGTCTTCTCTAAACCTAGCTCGCAAAATCTCACTTTTGCTCAACTGCTCTTTGTTTTGTTGAAGAACACTAATAGAAAAATATATCCAATTCTTTTGTTACAAAAAAGTAGTATATCCAATTCTTTGTGTAATGTTGGGTGACAAAATGACGTCCTTTTAAGGCATATAATTTTAAACAGTAAAATAAATTGTTCAGATTTAAAAAAAAACTGAACCAATTTAGCCATGTGTTATATGTCAGCAACCAAAACAAGTAAACAAAAATCAAATCCGTTTAATTACATGAAGGGGAGGGGGGGTTTGCTCGACTCAAAATTTTGTGGATGAAAAAAAATAGAAGATTAAAGTCAATATTGGAATAAGCCATCAACAAAAAACACATACTCATGACGTTTCTGCAAACTAAATTGGATCTCTAAACCCATATGTACGTTGAAGATCGGCTGTTTGTGAACACTGTGTGTTAGTCTTATGTTGGGCTGTCCGTTCTTAAATTTATCGTTCATGTAGTCTTATGCATTGATTGTATCAACTATATATATAGATGTTTTATTGACAACAATCAAAATACTAATTAGTTTTCTAAAAGTGATGCATAACATATCTCCTTTTGCTCTTATGCTTTGGGGATATAAATATCATTTAGTATTCATAGCACACACCAAATTTTCATCTTATTTAATTTATTAGAATGTTCATATTAAATATTTTTTAGATAAAATATTTTGCACTATGGAATAAGAAAACCAAACCTAGGAATCTAAGGATGCATAAACCTGGTTTTACCATATGAGCTAACACAAATTTGATGATTTTGCAAGAAAAGATATGATAAAATGATGATGTTAAATGTTACGTGCATGTTTAAATAAAACAAATAAAGTTAATTGATTCATATACTAAAACCATATTTAAGAATTTTGCTATAACCCTATACATAAAGTATGTTACGTCCAATAATTTGCTATTACATCATAACTATATCTCACATAAGTGTTACAAACAAAAACTATATCTCACATGTGAGTTTTAAGGATACTGTTAAAATTGAAATAACACCAACTCACTTAATTAATTCCAACAAGTATCATTTACAGTAAATGTGTCTACAAATTAATAATTTTAGGACTTATAAACTTTTTATTATTTATATCGATAATAATATCTTTATTCAAAAAATTTAGAATTTATTTATTTATATGTCTTTATACTATGTTATTTACGTATTTAAATATATACTAATATTTTATACAAGTGTTATTTTATTTTTACTAAAGGCTGTAAGTTGGGACAATTTGATCAATGTTTTAGATGTTATCAATTATGCAGTTTCGGCTTAGAATATTGATGTTCATCAAGAGAAAATATCAAAAAAAAAATCGGCACAACAAATTTTGTTCAGAAGATGTCATATCAAAAAATTTGGAAGAATAATCAAGCGACACTAATGAATTTGATTAATAATATTAACTATCAGAATCAAATGGATGATGTCAATATATATTCAACTATCCAAGCGAAAGGGATTGTCATCGATTACCCCCCTGAACAATCGAAACCAAAGATTTGTACATCCAGACTTCTTGCCTCATCAATTGTTCATCTAAACAAATAATTTGATCAATTTCCACAATTTCGGTCAATTAGACCAAATCACGTTTTAAAACATAAAACGCATTTACAAAAACTGATTACCCAATATCCAGCCCGATTAACACTAAACCCGACCCTAATACTCCAACCCGAATTCCCATTTAATTTAAAACTATCACGTTCTCTTCGTCTCTCTTAAAAATTAGGGTTCATCTAAGATTTGGGGAAATTAATATTGCTATCATGGACAAGAGTATAAGTGCATCAGAAATAGCAAAATCGGGGTAAGTTTTCAATTCTTCTCTCAATTTCCATTGTTCTATTGTTTATTCATAGTCGTTTCTGGGCATATCAGAGGTTCGTGTTCAAGGCGAAACAAAGGAGTTCGTGGTGTTCCAACTCACTGCTGGTGTAGAGAAGGGGTTGGTACATTTGTTTAGAAGATACATAGGAATCCTTTTTGGAGATTCTATCGTTGTAAAATTTTGATCCAGGTATGTGTAACCCATCGAAAAAAATATACAGTATGTTGTTGGCTTGAGTTATGTTAGATTTTTGTTGCAGAGAAAGTGGGAAGATCATCGCTTCCAGTGGGTTGATGAAGCTTTAGCTGAAGAGATATCTTTGGTTGAAGAAAGACAACGAGAAGTAGATGAAGCTTTAGCTAAAGAGATTTGTTTGGTTGAAGAAAGACAAATAGCAGTTGAAGAAGAATTAGTAGATATGAGGAAGACTGAGAAAAGTGAAAATGATGTGGCTTTGCAGAACAATGGGTGTCTAAGTGTCTTTGGATGGCTTTGTTGTAAACTTTGGTAATTGTTGTTGTTGTTTGTCATTTTGTTTTGGTATGTTGAACACCGTAAGTGAAAATGATGTTGCTTGTCATTGTTGTTTTGGTGTATGTTGAACACATTAAGTGTGTAAGTGTAAACGATTTGTGTGTTGTTTTAAGAGGACCTTTTATCACATTTGTTTCATCTTAAGACAATACCATCATCAAGAGCATGAACAAACAAGAAAATTTTAAATAAGAAAATAACCAACATTCATAACATATGTTCTAGATAAAACCTTGAAAACAAACACAAAAGAGTACCAAAACCGTGAAAACAAACACAAGAGGAGTACTAAAACCGTGAAATAGGCAAACACAAAAGAGTAGTACCTAAACCGTGAAAGAGGCAAACACAATAGCAAACACAAAAGAGGCTTCAGTCTTCATCTTCTACGGGTCCAGAAGAGCTTCCAACTTCGGATTATGTCTTCATCTTCTTCTTTGGGTTGAGTTTGCATGAAGCTGCATTGTGTTCAGTTTCCCCACATATGGAACAATGCATTATGTGGCCTTGCCTTTCAAGCGTTTCTTCTTGTTTCCTCTTTTTTGGTGATGCATGTTTACCTTTTTTTTTTGGGATAACTCTTTTTCCTATTATTTTTCTTCCTACCAAGAAGTGCAGGCTCTGGTGGCTCTACCATTAACTTGTATTTTCCCTTTTTCATCCAAAATCGTGGTCCTCTAACTATGTTGATAGAATCATTGTACGTCATTTGCCACAGATGATCGACCACAAGTGAACTTTCTCTTTGTCGATGTCGTGAACCTTAACCCCCAATTTTATTTAACCAGAAAAAGAGGAGATCTCGGGTTGATAACATATCGGGTATAAGACTCGGGTTAAGATTTAATCGGGTTAATTATTGGGCAATCAAATTTTTAATCGCTAAACACGATTTAGCTAATTTGTTTTAAATTTTAGAAAATTGATTAAATTGTTTGTTTAGGGGAACAATTGATGAGGCAAAAAGTTTGGGTGTACAAATCGTTGGTATCGATTGTTCAGGGGGCTAATCCCACCCAAACGAAAGTCATACATGTTTAGAAGTTCAGCGCTTATAAAAAATTGTGACTATTGTCCTCAATGCTGATTATGAAGTTGCAGATGATAATATGGAATCTTTGGTAGTAACACTACAAGAAAACAAAGCATTTACTAGGAAATTTTACTAGGAAAATTCTTCCTCGTAAATTTACTAAGCCTTTACTAGAATCTTACGAGGAAAGCAAATTTCCTCGTAAGATCCTCGAAAACTTACGAGGAAACACTTTCCTCGTAAGACCTTAGTAAATTTACGAGGAGCTTACGAGGAAAAAGTACTTTTCCTCGTAATGCCGTAGTAAACACTTTCCTCGTAAAGGCGTAGTAAAATGTTACTACGAAATTAGGAGGAAATAGTTGCTTACTACGAAATTAGGAGGAAATAGATAGGAAATATCGAATTTTAAATAAAACACATGTTTTGTACCTACTTTTCCTAGCAATTTCCTAGTAAATGCTCAGATTCAAAATTTTCTATAAATACCACCTTATGTGATTCATTTGAAACACACAAAAAAAAAACAGCTATA
>CAKOAT010108489.1:93451-104372 GCA_932364175.1 Eruca vesicaria subsp. sativa
CAATGCGCACCTACGGACGGAGTTGCAGACGACGCAGACGGAGTTGCAGGCGACGCAGTCTCAGGTGCGTACGCTCACGGCCGTCCTCGACGTTGTGGCGCTAACAAACCCGCAACTGGCGGAAGAGTTGCGTCAGAGACGGGAAAGCGGAGCCCT
Source organism: Eruca vesicaria subsp. sativa (assembly GCA_932364175.1). Taxonomy (NCBI): domain Eukaryota; kingdom Viridiplantae; phylum Streptophyta; class Magnoliopsida; order Brassicales; family Brassicaceae; genus Eruca; species Eruca vesicaria. The sequence goes on from CAKOAT010108489.1 coordinate 93,608, forward strand.
TCCATCCCAAGAGCCTCCACCATCTCAGTCACAGCCGGCATCCCACGACCCTGGAGACGACTTCGTGAACCAATTTTAGTTTTTTTTTTGTTTTTCATTGTATATTATGAATTTTAAAACTTATTATTGTATATTATTAGTTATTTATAAATATTTTTTTATTTATTTTTAAAATTTTTTTAAATATATATAATTTTAATTTATAATTGTTTTTTTTTAATAGGAAAAAATAGTTTCGAAGTAAAATCCTCGTAAAGTTTTCGAGGTAAATTCCTCGTAAACTTTCCTAGCAAACTCGTCGTAAAGTAACTACTACGAGTTTACGAGGAAATACTTTACTACGCCCTTACGAGGAAAGTCTACGTGGAGCTTACGAGGAAATGTTTTCCACGGCTTTACGAGGAAACCTTTCCTCGTAAATTAGCTAGGCCTTTACGAGGAAAAAAGCCTTTACGATGAACGTCTTTCGACGAAACACGTTTCCTCGCTATTTCCTAGTAAAGGGCCCTTTACTAGGAAATAACGAGGAAAACCCGTCCTAGTAAATGACGTGTTTTCTTGTAGTGTAACTACATATCAGGAAGTGCTTATCGATTCTAGAACTCTTCAAAATTTTTGGATATAAACCGAGAAGACAATACTCTGAAATGTTAATTCGACAAAGAAAATTATTGATGAACTGTGGAGAGAATTGAACTTTAAGAAAAAGAAATATTAACTCATATTTTACTAAGTTATCTTAATTATATATATGTCTAAATTATACTTAGATTTTTTATATACATAGATATATAACTATTAATATATGTTATTATTAGGATATCCTATATTTGCATAGGACTTCTACAAAAATTTTATTGCCATTTTATTGAATTTTGTTAATTTTCAATGATCTGACATGGAACTGAGAAAATATATTATTTTATAGCGCTTATTAATTTAGCAAATATTTGTACTGTAAACTTTAATTTTCGGTATAGTTATCTTAGCATTAATTCATTTTTTCATAATTTATACAATATCATTCCTACACATGTCGGATAATTTTTTTTTTCTTTAGTCGAGTAAGTATGATTGTAAAGCAAATACATCCGACTGAATTTCGATGATGAGCTTCACCCGGTATCTCGACTGCAGCGTGTAATTTTGGAACATCCACGGGTGTAGTTGTTGGCGGGCTTACCGATCGTATGAAGAGAGTTTGGAGGATTGCATCCTGGAGGAGGATTAGGACCTGAGCACGGATTAGTCACACCGCCACCTACGTAGGTCCTACCTTTCACTGACACTGTAACAACAAGGGAAAAAATTACTAGCAAGCATATCGCCCACGTCTTCATATTTAAAAAAACTTATCGGGATATTATTGTTTATGTTTCTTTTTGTTGCTTTTGTTTGTTGTGAAGATGGGCTGGAACAACATTTATACGCAGTAGGATTGCCTTTCTCATAAATTCATGATCATCTCAATCAGCCAAAAACTACAAACAAGTTTGGAATGGTCAAATATTATCATTAATATTGGTAAATAATCCATCAGTTTATAGTCAAGGATCTGCTTAACGTTTTCATTTGACTAAGAAATCTAAACTGCATTCAAATATTTAATAGACTAATTTTTTTTATCAAGATTTAATTGACTAGTTTATATATTTTTTACTTTTATTTAACAAACTATATAAATATATATAAAGACCAAGATAAGTTAAAAATACTAAAATATCATCTGATAAGAAGTATTAGAATATTTACTACAAGATAATATATATACTTATATTTTCAATAAAAAATTGTTATTTTAGGATTAATCTTATTTAAGATATATATATATATATATATATATATATGAATTAAAAATGGAAAATATAAAAAAATAAATTGATTAATTAATCACTTATATTGTATATCTTAAATTAAATATTAGTTTTACATTTATCTTTCAATAATAAGATACAACTAAATTTTTACATACGCTTTTCAAAGGCCAGAAATATTATAGTTAATTAAATAGAAAAAGAATTTGTTTTTAGTTTCAGTTTATATTTATTAAACCGGTTTGGATTGTGTTATATATACATTTACGTTTCTTTAGCTAATTTTGATGGGTCCTCAAATATAACATACTCAGTTTTTTTGAACTTTTATAACTTATGTAATACTATATTCTAAAAAAATAACTGTTCACATTGATTTTTAAAAGTAAAAAACGAAAATCTATCCTATTAATTTAGAGTTTTGCTTTCTGTAGAAAATCATAATAGGGTCATTTGATTAATTATTTAATATGATATATTTGATTATTTACATTAATAAATCAAATGTATAAAAAAACAGTTTTTTTTGAGTTATAACAAAGTCCGTTGAGAACACATTTTACAAAATCTTATTAAATTTTAAATACTTTTATACAATAATGCCATAACTAATTTCGTAAGTATTAATATAATATTGTTTTTTGGACAAAAATTAATATAATATTTTTATGAATTAATATTATTTAAAAAATTTTAAAACAAAATAAATATTCTATGCCATTTTAATAAATTATGTAGTTTTCAAAGAAATTATTGCCCAAATATAAAATTTGGAAAATGAATATTCTAAATTCAGAAGAAAATATTCCAAATTTTCTAAAAAGATAAAAACATATATGCTAAAGTGTATTTTTGTAATGGAAAATGAAAAACAATACTATTGTAAAATCTAAAGTAGTATAATATTTCAAAATCTTAATCTAATAGAAAAAAACAGAGAACTTAATACGGTAATACCATTACATCACAAATATCTTGTATTGATAAAATTACTAATATAATATCATAGATGCTATTATATATAAAATTTATCAAAATAATATGGGCAAATTAATTATATAGAAAAATATATTTATTCATGAGATCCAGCAAAATACTGAAAGAATAGAGGGAAAATTGCCAAATATGACTCAAAATTTGATTTGAAATGCAAAAGTAAACCCAAACTTGAATCAAATGCAAAAGTAACTTAAAAGGCTATTGAAATTACAACCAGCCCCTAGTGAACAAACAAAAAAAATATTTTCTTTTTACGTTTCTAGCCCTCACAAGTCGTCTGCCCAGACGACTTTCAACTAAGTCGTCCAGACTACTTAACTGAAAGTCGTCTAGGACAGTTTTTCTTAAAAATAATTTAAAATTGTGTAATAAATATTTTGATAAATGAAAAATTGAAATCATGTAATTGACACTAGTTTTAAGAGATATAAATTAAGATAGAACAAAATTTAATTATTTTTAACATAGATGAGTGAAAGTAGTGAGTGATGATATTCTTTGGTTTAGGGGTTGCCAACATATGTTGTAGTATTGTATGTGTTTCTTAGGGTTAGATTTACGAAAGCATAAATGTTTTTTTGAAAAATTAAAAATTTACCTAAGTGTGTTTATTTCTGTGTATAGTAAACACTATTTAAGTATAATTTGATTTTATAACGTGGTTAGTTAGTTAATTTAGTCAATTTAGTTTAGGGTTTAGGGTTTAGGGTTTAGGGTCTGGACGACTTATAATTAAGTCGTCTGGTAAATATATTAATAAGGCAGACGACTTAGTCGGATGTATAATATCAACAGACGACTTAATTATAAGTCGTCCAAACCGGATTTTACCAAATTACTTTTAAACCTAAACATATTTTTTACCGGACATATATAAGATTATTATTTTTACTCACTTTTCGCGAAATTCAGAAAACCCTAACGCCGTTTCTCTCAAAGGTGATTTCAAAGGCGATTTCGATCCGATAGAAGACCGAGGTAAATCGAAGGCTTCTCTTGCAGATTTATGGGTTTTTATTAGGATGGATGTTGTTTTCCTTTACTTTTACCGTTTGTTTTTGCGTTTTCAACGATTTCGGGAAATTTTGGTTTGAAATTAGGGTTTCAAAAATTGGGGATTTCAATCGATTTGTTGTTTAGTTAGGTTGGATGTTGTTTTCCTCTCATTTTACGGTTACGATTTGTGATTTCAAGCAATTTGTGGATATTTTCATTTCAAATTAGAGTTTCAAAGATTGGGGATTTCAATCGATTTGTGGTCTAGTTAGGTTGGATGTTGTTCTCCTCTCATTCGCCTGGTCAGCTTTGAAATGTTCTACTGGAAGTCCTGGTAAACTTATAATTAAGTCGTTTGGAAAGTCTTCCAGGTGAACGACCCAGACGACTTAATATAAGTCTTCCAGACTTAGAATTAAAATGTTTCCATTTCGTTTCTTGTTTGCGGATGGCGAATCAGCATGAACCTCACTTCTTGAAGCCTCTGCTTCCTGGTTTCTACAGTGGCTTGGTATACACACGCTCTCTATTTCTCCTCTGTTTATTTCCTTTGCTTAACTTCTCCTTTGTTGACTTGTAGACAATATCACTTGCCTTCTACTCAAAACACATACAAGGCAAGCCGAACCAAGGAAAATGGACACTACGATCGGACGCTTCACACGAAACTTGGGAAGTTATACAAGAAGGAAGAAGACTCACCGATGGTTGGAAAGCCTTCGCCCAAGCACACTCCCTTTGCATCAGTGACATTGTCGTGTTCAAAAAGGAAGGATACATGGTATTTCATGTGACTCCTTTCGGTCCTAGTTTTACTGAGATTCAGTATACACCTCCTCAAGGGGATGATTCTGCGGATGGTGCCTCAACTTCCTCGTCTCTTCCTAAATGATGCATGTTTGTCTTGCTATTGTCTTATTGTAATATGCTTCTAGTGGACTTGTAATGGATGACTTCTATGTTGTTCTTCCCTTGTTTCAAAATGTTATTAAACCTATGACTTGTAATGGATGATCAACTATTATAACTACAACTCCTTTGTCCTCTATGTACATCCGACTAACACAAATTCTAACACAAATTCTTAAAACATACTCATAAAACCTGGACGACTTAGTAGACGACTAATATTTAAGTCGTCTGGAAAGTCATCCAGCCGGAAGATTTGTCAGACGACTTAATTATTAGTCGTCTAACCCCCGTAAGTATTCTATTCAGAAAACCCTAACGCCGTTTCTCTCAAAGGTGATTTCAAAGGCGATTTCGATCTGATAGAAGACCAAGGTAAATCGAAGGCCTCTCTTGTAGATTTATGGGTTTTTATTAGGATGGATGTTGTTTTCCCTTACTTTTACCGTTTGTTTTTGCGTTTTCAAAGATTTCGAGAAATTTTGGTTTGAAATTAGGGTTTCAAAAATTGGGGATTTCAATCGATTTGTTGTTTAGTTAGGTTGGATGTTGTTTTCCTCTCATTTTACGGTTACGATTTGTGATTTCAAGCAATTTGTGGATATTTTCATTTCAAATTTGGATTTCAAAGATTGGAGATTTCGATCGATTTGTTGTTTAGTTAGGTTGGATGTTGTTTTCCTCTCATTTTACGGTTACCGTCGTTCTCATCGTGCTTCTTTTTCACGTCTATTTTTGCAGTTCTATAACCGCTATGTCGAAGGCGACTACATATTCTCCGAAATTTCAAGTCAGCTTTCAAATGTTCAACTGGAAGTCTTGGTAGACTTATAATTAAGTCGTCGGGAAAGTCTTCCACCTGGAAGACTTACCAGACGACTTTATATAAGTCTTTCGACTGGAAGACTTGACAGACGACTTAATTATAAGTCGTCTGGAAAGTCTTCCAGACTTATAATTAAAGTGTTATACTGGATGGTTGTGTGTTTGAGATTGTTTTATTTGATTTTTTTACAGAAAAGAAAGGATATTCCTGAACTCCCCCGTAGGATACATACACTAGAGCAAGAGCCTGATGCAGTGCATAGCATTTTGTATCATCCGTGTACGAGGTTGTATACTATTCTAAGGGATGCTCTTAATGATGAAGAATATGAAGAGCTCAAGGAGTCTAAGTTGGGAGTTTTCATCAAGTTCCAAGAGCTGAAATTTGAATGGGCTTCAAGGCTGGTTCACTTCATGCTCTGTTTCCAGCTCGACATAAAGAAGAAGTATGAGCTGTGGAGTCTTGTTGGTCCAGAACCTGTGAGGTTTTCACTGTTCGAGTTTGAATACCTCACTGGTCTAAACTGCGAGTACATTAAGGACCTTGAGAGACCAAACTGTCCTGTTACAAAGGAGTTGGTTGCTTTCTGGGAGTTGTTGGGAGTTAATGTCGAAGCTGGGCCAACTACTGATCAGATAATAGATGCATTTGAGAGATGCGAAAGGTGGTCTCCGGATGATCGCAAGCGGCTCGGGTACCTTTCCATCTTGGCTGGATACATTGAAGGGATGAAGTTTTCAACCCCTACACGGGCTATTCTGGCTAGGCTAGTGATGGATCTAGAACGGTTTGAGAATTATCCATGGACGAGAGTCGCGTTTAAAGTGTTGATGGACTCTGTGAAGGGCAAAGATATAACTGGTTGTTACACCATTGATGGTCATCCCATACAAAACAGTCTGTCTCCACCGATACTAGCTTACAAGGGTGGCAAAGGACGAAGATGGTTTAAAGATGCCATTAAAAGACAGGTATTTACTTTGCTCCAGAAGCAGACGACTTATGATTAAGTCGTCTGGAAAGTCTTCCAGCTGGACGACTTAGAAGATGACTTAAAAATAAGTCGTCTGAAAAGTCTTCCGGCTGGATGACTTAGTAGAGGACTTATCATTAAGTCTTCTGGGAAGACTACCCAGTTGACTTAATAATAAGTAGTCTACTAAGTCATCCAGCTGGACGACTTTTTTTTAAGTCGTCTGCTAAGTCGTCCAGTTGGACGACTTTCTAGACGACTTAATCATAAGTTTTTCTGCGAATTCTTTTCTTTCCATCTTTCTTAATCCGTCAAATATCTAAGTTTATATATTCTATTTACTGTAGACTCGTGTTATGAACTTTGTTGAGAAGGTTATTGCTGAAATGTTTCCAAAATGGGACTCTGATGCTGATGATCCGGACGCGGAGAACATAATCAAACTCATGTACATAAAGAAACCATGGAAGTGGACCATGGATTGCTGGGAAGTCACCGGTACTTGGGTCAATACAAGGCCGGTAGCAAATAAAGGGAAGAAAGCGATAGTTCTGGTGAAGGAAGAGAGTCCAAGACCTCTTAAGAAAGCTTGTACAGAGCGTATAGAAGATCTACCTGTAGAGGTAGATGACGAGGAAGAGGAAGAGCGAGAGGAAGATGCAGAGGAAGAGGCTGAGGTCAGGCCGAATGTTGGTGGGCTGACCAAAGAGGATATTGAAAGAATCGTGAAGGATTCTTTGAAAGATTCTTTGAAAGATGTACTCGATGCCTTGAGTCAAGGGTTTGGGACGTGCCTTACGGAGATCAAGTATCTATCTAAAAGGGTGCAAGCTGTGGAGAAGATCGTTGGTGTCACCAGAAAAGGAAAACGGGCATCATCTAAAACTGAAGGTCAGACGCAAGAACAAAAAAGGGTCAAACTGAAGGAGATCTAACTGGGGGGGGGGGGAATGTGAAAGTTTTTTTGGGTCGAACGCGGAAAAGAAGAGCATGCCGAAGGGGGGTAAAGCAGCAGATTTGTCCGCAGGTACTACTTCCTCGAAAGAGCTGAGTGTAGTTCCGATCCCGGAAAAACCTCCAAAACCGAGCCCGGAAAAACCTCCAGAACCGAGCCCGGAAAAAGCTCCATCCAACCTTCCATCCAGCCTGGCTCCAGAACCAAGCTTCGAAATCTTGGATAAACAGAAACCCACTGTTTCGGATCTAGTGAATGACCAAACTAGATATCTGGAAAAGAGGGAAGTCGCTTTGTCCAAGATTAAACGTGTAGAGAGTGAGCGACCAAGGAATCTTGCTGCCTCACAACAATCTCCTTATACAACAAACATCACGGCCAAAGTGATCATTCCAAACCCAAAGCCAAAAGTGATCAGTCCAAGCAAAAAGGCCAACATTGCTTCCAAAAAGGCCAAAGCTCCAGTCTATAATCCGTTTGGATCAGTTAACAAGGCCAAACTGAAGGAGCTCGCTGATTGGTTGAAAACTGATCCGTAAGTGATCCATAATAGCTTGCTTTTTAGTCTATAAAACTGATTGCTGACTGAACATTTTGTGTTTGCAGTCACTATGACACACCTATGAAGGATAAACCACGTACAGCACCAACTAAGTGGTATTACATCCTCCGAACCTCCTTATCTTGGCTGCATGACTGTGTAAGTGGTATCTTTTGACTATAATTTCATGTAGACGACTTAACGGTAAGTCGTCTGATAAGTCGTCTACGTAGAATACTTAGAAGACGACTTACAGTAAGTCGTCTGTTAAGTCGTCTGATATCTTCTGAGTTGTTTTATTTTAAATGCAGCACGTTGATGCAATTTATGTGCTGAGGAAGAGGTACGCTGAAAATCCACAAGCGTTCAGAAGCGAGAGGCTTTGTTGGTCATCTCTTTGCTCAGCAATGGAGAGCCAGCTACAACGTCTTTAAAGAATCGGAGCCAGCTCCCAACGGTTTGGGAAGAAGACTCCCTGGTGGAGCGTTTAATTATTATGCAGGCACTATACCATCATTTTGCAAGTCTGAGAAGATGTGGGGGGTGGATATTGATGATATCTATGCGCCGGTGAACTACAAGAACCAGCATTGGGTTGCTATATGGATATCGATCCCTAAGAGACACATAGTCGTCTGGGACAGCATCGTAACCTCTATCTCCGACGAACAACTCAAAGAGGTAATGGAGCCTTTTCAGCACATGGTTCCTTATCTGCTTCTTGAGTGCTCTACCACTGATGAGCTGCGTGACCAATACTCACTGGAGCCATTCACATTTGAACGTGCAAGCAATGTGCCTCAGGCCCGAGCTGGTGATTGTGGCGTCTACGCTCTAAAATACATTGAATGTCATGCTCTTGGGCTGTCATTTAATGAAAAAAACTTTTCTAAGAACAACTCCAGCGTGAAGAATATTAGGGATAAGATGGCTGTGGATATATATAATGAGCTCACTTTCCCTCATTTGTATGAAAACAAGGATAATTTTGAGGAGATCGGTGCTTATGAAGGCTGATGTTTGCATTGTATGTTTGTATATTTGTATTCGAACTTGATTAGGCTGATGTTTAGGATGCTTGTTGTGTTTGTGTTTGTTTATTCGAACTTGGTTGTATGTTGTGTTTGTTGTACAGAAAACTTTCAATTAATTCTTAAAACATACTCATCTTATAATCTTTTGGTTGTGCAATTTGACAAAGAAGTTAATACAACCATAGACTAAACTCTAGACGACTATGTAACCATGGACGACTTAACAACACTAGAAGACTTAATTATAGGTCGTCTGAACGACTAAACAACACTAGACGACTAAAATTTAAGTCGTCCAGACGACTAGGTAACAGTGGACGACTTACAAGTACTAGACGACTTAATTATAGGTCGTCTGAATGACTTAACAACGCTAGACGACTGTCCAGACGACTAGGTAACAGTGGACGACTTAACAACACTAGAAGGCTTAATTATAAGTCGTCTGAACGACTTAACAACACTAGACGACTAATCATCCAGTTTCTTACATTGTGGTTTCGTATGGCTAGTTTCCTTGCAGTTTGAGCATCTATAAACCTTGTGTCGCTTTCGGGGTTTGCGTTCTTTCATCCTAGATTGCTCCAACCAAGATTGCCATCTTGATTTCTTCTGTCTCCCCGGACCACACTTTACCTCCGGAGGGAAGCATGTGCGTTCCTCAACTTGTTGTCCAGCACAAGGAAATATATTCTCTGAGTATCCTCAAACAAATACTCCTTTGAGTACACTGGATGTACAAGTGTGGATATATGCAAACTAGCAACTGTACCAGCATCTATAGCATGAGAACAAGGTATTTTCTCCACTTGGTAGACACCACAATCACACTTTCCATGTTCCAAATCAACCACACAGTCCATTTTCCCAACTTTTCACAAAGAAACGCCATCCATCAATTGGTTGGGTCCTCATCGTATCCGCTATCTCCTCTCGAACAGAAAGCAAGTATTCAACACCCCGACTATGTTGAGTTGGGAGACTCAAAGCATCTTCTCTCCTTTTCCAGTACCACTTTTCTAGCTTCTCCCTTATGAACTCCAACAGAAACTTAATCGGAAATCCTCTAGCTCGCTTCAGTGCAGAATTAATAGATTCAGCGATGTTGCTTGTTTTTATGTTGGATCTATCCCCCTGACAATAAACCCTTGTCCATAGGCTGACGTCGGCAGTCACCAAATACGTTGCAAGGTCCGGGTTTGCACTATTTATCTCAGCCATTAAAATCTGAAACCGTATGAGCATAAGCAGCACCTTTCACCAAGTACAAGAGATGTTTCCCTTTATACTTTTTGAAAATGTTATCTTGAATGTGATAATTGATATATGGTGTTTTTAGCATATTCTAACAATGTTTTCTAAAGTGTTTTTGAGTCTTTATCGAGTCTTTTTAGTCCTTTTTAAGTCATTACAGGTATGAAATTGCTTTGGATGGAAGATGGACCAGTTGGAGAAAAAGAGTGCAATCTGGGAATTTTCACGCGGAACAGTCTCGCGGAACAGCTGTTCCTGCGGCTAACGATTTTTAAGGAAATACAACATATTTCGGGATTTGCCCTAATTCTCCTATTTTTCTCTCCCAGCCGCCAGCAGCCTCCATATATCTTCTTTTCCTATTTTCTACATTATACTACGCTACTTTTTACCAGAGAAACAACTCTAGAGCTTTTGGATTATTGTGATTTCAATACTTTGTAATTTTGAAGGAGAAGGATCTC
>CAKOAT010108600.1:2153-59771 GCA_932364175.1 Eruca vesicaria subsp. sativa
CATTGAGCAACTCCTTATCAATTTTGATTCATTATCAATATGAATAATAAACACAATTCACCGGATTCAATCACCTAGAATATAACAACAAAGTACGAATAAAAACTATATTAGGGAAAAAATTTCAAATATATATCAAATATAAAAATTGATATTTAAAAAATGAAATAGTATTCAATCAAATTGAATGAACGGAAAACAATATCATAACATACACAAACACAAAGTTTTCTTTGGTCTTTACTAATCGTAACCTTTTTTAGTAACAGCATTATCGATCGATACGGGTAATCATCTATCGGTCGATTGCTCTCAACGTGCATCGGTCGATAGCTTAAACATCGTTTTGCTCATATCTTCATAAAGTCTCCATTTTAGCTCCAAAATGCATGTTTTACACCAATGGGTACCTGAATCTGTAAAAGCTCTAAAAAGACACTAAAAGTATCCTTTTGTTTCCAAAAAAATATATAAATCATGGCTGAAAATGGGTAAAATCCATGATATATCACTATGCGGAAGATGGCGTTTGATCTTGACAAGGCTGAAACGGTGATTAAAGCAAAAGATGCGGAGTTGGAGAAGGCCCGGAAGAATGCTTTGGAGAGGACAAAGGAAATGGCTGTAGAACGAAGTCGAAATCGGCGCTAGCGCAAACAGGCTATCAAGAGGGCCGATGGCCTTGAAGAAGACTTGGAAAACGCTCGGACTAAACGAGGCCGAGAAGCATAAAAAAGTGACGGATTTTATGAAGCAGGCTCGCACTCGCGAGGTTATATCCGAGAGGGGCTGCCTCATGGCAGCTGCAGCTGTGCGTTTCAACAAATTTCGGAAATATATGGCCGATCGGGATGAGCTAGAGACGAGCCTTGTTATCACTCCCAGGCTTCGGGAACTTTGCAGTCGTTGGACGTGCTGGAAAAATGGGGTTTGCAGGTTCCTAAGAGGATGAGGGATACCTTAACTTTTAACAAAAAGAAGTACAAGCGTGAAGTTGAAGAAGTCGATATCGATGAGATCACGGAGCGGGATCTCTCTTTATCTCCTCCCCGTTCTGGACCGCTTCAGGGTCTTGATCAGTTTGGGACGAACTTGGGAATTGTTGATTCAGTGACTGCGGTTTCTCTTCGTTCTCCCGCGACCGGCGTCGGGGATGCTACCGCTGCGTCGGGTTCTCATGCTGCTGCCCGTCCGTCTGATTCTAACGCGGAAGGCGCGTCGAGTGAGGCGTTGATGACGGCTGCTAGGGCTGAGGAGGTAGAGGTTTCCGCCAAACGGTCGGCCGATGGTTCACTTGATCCGAGCATTTGATTCGTCTGTTGTTGTTGCTCTACTTATGTTTTTCATTTGTGTTATGTTATGATGTATTTTGTGGATTTAGCTCCGTCTTACCGCAGTTTGCTATTGTTGTCTTTTATGTTTCATGTAAAACTCTTCGGACTTAGTCTTTTCATATCCAATCTTTCCGCGTCCGATCTTCTTTTTTTTTTTTAAAGGTCGATTGACGTTTACGCGTCAATCGATCGGCCAGCCTCAAAACTCTATGGTCCTTGGCCACTTCTATGTGCTATAGGTCGCCTCGTTGTTCGATCGCTCGGCCAGCCTTCAACTCTGTAGTTCCAACTAATTGTTATTGTCACTTGGTTGGGATGTTTGTCTTTCGAGGATGGTCAAGGAATCGCTCGGCCGGCCTTGCGCGTGGTGCGATCGTCTGCCAGGTTTGGTCCACCGTTCAGTTAGTCTTGCGGGAATACGTTCTGGGTCGGATTGTGATACAAAAGTTCGTTGAGGAACTATCAGATCGAGAAAGTTGTGTGGGAACTACCGGAGTGGTGACTAATCGGCATGAATCGGTCGGTTGACCTTTGTTGTTGGCGATCTCGTCGACCGGTCGTCCTTTGTTAGAGGTTCGTTGGAGTCATTTTTTTGAGTGTGGGAATGATCGACGAGGTGCCAAACCGAACTATGATAGAAATGCTTGTTGATGATTAGTCTGGTAGAGAAGCCTTGGTGCTCGTTTGTCTAATCGACAAAACGAACTTGAGCGTTATGCTCTCGACCATTGTAGTCGGGTTGAGATGACGTGGAGTCATTCACTTAACATGATCTAGAAAGTTTGAGTGAAAAAATTCGTTGCTGCTGATCGAGCTTTTGTTTTTGGTTTAAATCATAGCTGGACATCGTGAGAGGCTGCCTACGTACCCTAAGAGAGGGATCAAGCCATTTGTAGTTCGATTTGGCCGAGTGATAGATCATTTGCCTTTCCGGAGAAGGGGCAATTGTGATATCGGTCGCTCGGCCTTTTTTTGGGGGGGGCGATGGACCACGACTTTTCTGAGAATGATATCGATCGCTCGGCCCCCTTTTTTTTTTTTTACATTCAGTCACCAATTTGAATTTAAGAATAATATTTGCGAAGATTCGATGCATTCTACGACCGTGGTAACCGTTCGCCAGAGGATGCCTCCAATCGATAGACTCCAGGTTTAATAACTTTGATTATCTTGTACGGTCCTTCCCAGTTGGCTCCAAGTTTCTCAGCTTTCCATTCCTTAGTGTTTAAGAACACTTTCCTTAGGACGAGATCGTTGAGTTGCAATGGTCGCGCTCGTACTTTTTTGTTGTAATAGGTTTCGGCGAGATGTTGATAATTCTGGATGTGTAGGAGGTCGCGCTCGTCGTTCTTCGATCGCGTCGAGGGCGTCGAGCATCATGTCTTTGTTGAGGTCGATATTTTGAGGCATTTTTGCTCGACGTAGACTAGTGACATTGACTTCTGCTGGGGCCATTTCTTCAACGCCATAGGCTAGTGAGTAGGGCGTTTGACCCGTCGCACTTCGCGGAGTCGTTCAGTGGGACCAAAGGACTCCGTCGAGTTCGTCTGCCCTATGTCTTTTCTTGAGATCAAGGTGTTTCTTGATCCCATCGATGATCGTCTTGTTCGTTGCTTCTGCCTGTCTGTTACCCTGTGGGTAACGGGGGGTTGATGTGCTGAGGCGAATCGCCCATCTGTCGCAGAAACCGCGGAAGTTGTGTGAGATGAACTGGGAACCGTTGTCCGTGCTTATTTCGTATTATAGCCCATGCCGGCAGATGATGTTCTTCCAGACGAAATTTTGCACTTCTTTATCTGTTACTTGAACGAAAGCTTTCGCCTCCACCCACTTTGTGAAATAGTCTGTCATGACGAGAATGAATCTTCGTTGCCTGGAATTGGGTAGAGGTCCGACGATGTCCATTCCCCTTCGCATGAAAGGGTAAGGTGCTGTGGTTGTTCGCAGCAGCTCTGTGGGTGAATGTATGCCCGAGGCATGCCGTTGACACTTATCGCACTTTCGTGCGTAGGCCTCACAGTCGGAGACCATTGTAGGCCAGTAATGCCCTATACCCTTGATTTTAAGGACTAAGCTTCGTCCTCCAGAGTGATTGCCGGCTCCCCCTTCGTGGGTTTCGGCCATGACCAGACGAGTCTCCTCGCCGTTGATACATGTTAGAAGGACATCGTTGGCTGTCCGGCGGTAGAGCTTTCCGTCCATGACAATGTAATCCGAACACTTGGCTTTTAATCGGCGTGCTTCCCACTTATATGTTGGTAGCGTTCCGTTGATCAGATAGTAAAGGAAAGGGATTCTCCAATCGGGTGGTTGTGCATTTGCCTCGTCGATCGCCATATCCTTGGAGACCGATGCTATAACTGCACTGTCCTCTGAAGGAGAGGAAATACTCGGCCGATCAATATGTTGGATGGGTATCGTACGACTTATCTGATCGCGGGGGCTGCTACCGAGCGCTGCTAGGGCGTCGGCACAGACGTTCTCCCCGCGTGGGATTTTTGTTAGTTCGAAGGAGTCAAATTTCTTGACGAGATCTAGAACTACTCGGAGATAGGCGTCCATTCGTTCGTTCTTTGCCCATTTGGATAATCGGCCTGATTGGTTTTTCGGCCGGCTTGCCTTGGTATGTAATGTCGTGTTCGCTGAGTTCGATTGCCCATTTGGATAATCGGCCTGACTAGTTTCTATTGAGCATTATCGTGCGCAACGGGTGATTGGTCAAGACGACGATCGAATGAGATTGAAAATAAGGCCTGAGCTTTCTCACTGAAGTAATGACCGCGAGGGCCATCTTCTCGAGGGTTGAATATCGCGTTTCGGCGTCACTCATCCTTTTTCTTGTGTAGAATATCGGCTGATGCTCGCCGCGATCTTCTTTGATAAGGACGCTGGTGACGGCTATGGAAGAGATAGTGATATAGAGATGAACTGTGTCCCCTTTTTCTGGTATAGGTAGCACGGGCGGTGTGGTGAGGTAGTGTTTCAGTTGGTTGAAAGCCTCTTCGCACTTATCGTCCCAAACAAATCTCTTGTTGCCACGCAACAGATTGTAGAGGGGAGACACTTGTCGGTCGATCATGAGATAAATCGGTTGAGCGCTGCCACTCGTCCTGTTAACCGTTGCACTTCCTGACTGTTTTTAGGGCTCGGAAGATCTAGGATCGCGGAGATCTGCTTCGGATTAGCCTCGATCCCCCTTTGCGTTACGATGTAGCCGAGAAATTCTCCGGATGTAACTCCGAATGTGCACTTAGCCGGATTGAGATTCATGCCGTATTCATTGAGTGTGCAAAAACAATCGACCAGATGATTGAGGTGATCGGCCGCTAATCGAGATTTGACCATCATATCGTCGATGTAAACTTCCATTGTGTCTCCCAACCGATTGGCGAACATTCTGTTGACGAGGCGTTGATAGGTTGCGCCTGCGTTCTTGAGGCCGAATGGCATGACGTTGTAGCAATAGGTCCCCACGTATGTGATGAATGCCGTTTTCTCCCGATCGTTGGGGTGCATCATGATTTGGTTATACCCTGAAAAGGCATCCATGAACGATAATAATTCGTTTCCAGCTGTCGATTCGACTATGCGATCGATATGTGGAAGGGGGAAGCTATCCTTCGGACAAGCTTTGTTCAAATCGGTGAAATCGACGCAAATTCGCCATTTCCCGTTCTTCTTCTTCACCACCACAGGGTTCGCGAGCCATTCGGGATACTTGACTTCGGCGATTGATCATGCGCTTAGCAGTCGGTCGACTTCCTCGTTGACTACCTTCGAGCGTTCAGGGCCCAACTTTCTTCTTTTTTGCCTAACTGGTTTGATCGTTGGGTCTACGTTGAGCTCGTGAGTGGTAATGGAAGGCCTTATCCCTTTCATATCGGCGGTCGTCCACGCGAAAGTTGATGCGTTTGCCTTCAAAAAAGAAATAATCTTACTCTTGCTGTCGTCCGGTAGATAGGCTCCTATTCGGACGATCTTGCTCTGATCGTTCTCATTGATAGGTATTTCTAGGATCTCTTCTTGGATGGGGAGGATCTTCTGAATTGACTTGATCACAGTGTTCACACGAGCGGATGACTGGCGAATTTTTATCTCCGCGACGAGGAGGTCGCGGGCTGCGGCTTGATCTCCGCGTAGGGTGATTATTCGCCCATCCGTACCAGGAAATTTAACGCACTGGTGGTAGGTCGAAGGTATTGCTCTCATCGCGTGGATCCATGGCGTGTCGAGAATTGCATTGTACGGGGTTTGACATCGATTATTGAAAATTTGACGTTTTTGTTCACGCCTTGAGCGTGCACCCGCAACCAGATGGTGCCGAGCATTGTTTCCGATGATCCGTAGAATCCTGTCAGGGATCGAGCAGAAGGCTTGATCACGCGGAGATCGATTCCCATCTTCTCGAGGGTACCTTTGAAGATGAGATCGATCGAACTTTTGGTATCGATGAGGACTTTAGTTACTTCACAATCGCCAATACCGAGTTCGATGAGGAGGGAGTCGTTATGGGGCATGTGAACTCCTCTGGCATCCTCAGTGGAAAAGGTGATCCGGGGAACGTCTTCCCAGATGGCGCGCCGGTCCTGTGCGGTGACTGCCACTCTACGTAAATCCTTAACCGAACGAATTGAGTCGATATGGGGGGTGATCCTCCCAAGATCACGTTCAATCGTTCGGGCGCATGTAAGCGTTTTGACTTCGCATCGTTCAGTAGCTCACGTAGATCTTCCGTTTTTTGGCCTGGCCGGCCGGTCGATCGATTGAGTTTGTCGCGCAGATCGCCGACTCGGGAGTTAATTAATGATCGAAGGTCGCTTTTTTTAGCGTCGAGCCGGTGGCGAGCGTCCATCGTATTCAACTTCCTGACTTTTGAAGATGCGATCGTCATTCGCAGGTCTGCAGGAGGAGGTTTTGCGGTCATCTTCTCGTTCTTTCTTTTGAGGGATTCACGCAGATCATGCTGTAACTAAGGGTCGTCTTCTTGCGCGTCCCCAATGGTAGATGGATCGCATTGCCCTTCCTGCACTGGATTATTACATGGTGAAGAAAGGACGGGAGTCGTCCTGATTGTGAAAATCTTTCGGCGAGACGTTGGTTTAACTTTGTCAGAGTCGGAGTCGTCGTCGTTGTTCGAAGGAGCGGCGGCCTCTTTGGAGGGCGATCGATCGGCTGAATTACTACGTTCGCTACTTTCTGTCCTTGTTTTTTCCCGTGCCTTTGCTATTTGCCTCGGGTTGTTGTTTCGGGGGCTCGGGGTGAGCGTGTTTTTCGACGAAACCCGTCATGAGGAAGTTTTTGAGGTGGTTGCATTCCTTCGTCTCGTGTCCGTACGCTTTGTGGTAGCCGCACCACTTGGTCGCGTCATATGCGCTATTGGCAGGATTCGTTCGGGCGGCCTGCTTCTTTCCATCAACTTCCAAGGTCCATTTGTTGCTTCATTGTCCTCGGACGGCTAACGACGGGTCCGGAGGTTTCTCATCCGGGATGGCTTGACGAGGCCTTTCTTTTTTCCGGTTTATTGTAAGATGTGTGCTGCCTAGGTTTGTGGTGATCCTCGGCTGCCTTCAAGGCGGCTTGCTTCAGCTCGTTTTGTTTTTTTTATGAACGATCGCTTGTCCTCCTCTAGCCGGATAAAGTTTTGGGATCGATGTAATGCATCTTGGAGGGAGATCGTGGGATTGGAGTAGAGGTCGTCTCTAAATT
This sequence comes from Eruca vesicaria subsp. sativa, assembly GCA_932364175.1. Taxonomy (NCBI): domain Eukaryota; kingdom Viridiplantae; phylum Streptophyta; class Magnoliopsida; order Brassicales; family Brassicaceae; genus Eruca; species Eruca vesicaria. The sequence goes on from CAKOAT010108600.1 coordinate 9,194, forward strand.
TGGAGTGTATCCATAACGAGTTTCGCAGAGCTTCGATGGCCGTTTGGTCGGGGATCTCGATTTGTGTTACCACCTTTTTGAACTTTTCCATGAAATCCTTGAGGCTTTCGGAGGCCGCTTACGACATCTTCTAAAAATCTGCCGAGGTCGTTTCTTGGCGAGCAAACATAATGTAATGTTTCAAGAATAGCGCCGATAGGTCGTGGAAACTGTCTATCGATCCCTCGGCCAGTCGCGAAAACCAGGTCAGTGCCGGTCCAGAGAGACTTTCGATGAAGAGTTGGCAAAAACCCGCGTCTCTCTCCACGTCGGAAAAGTTCGTCCTCCCCATCGCTATGTTGAATGCTGTCACATGATCAGTCGGGTCTGTCTCGCTGACGTACGTCGGGAGGCGGAGCTTGTTGATCTTTTTGATTTTGGTGTATGTGATCCGCTTCGTGAACAGGTTTTTTAGGGTGGTGGCGAGGACGCGCTCAATCTCTGGGGCGGAGGTAGTAACATGGTGTATCTTAGAATGGATATCCTTCATTGACATCCTCAACTCGTCGATCTGGAGTTTGGTGGCGGCGTCTAATCCGTCGGTCGGTTGGCCAGCAGGGTTAGTGCATGAGTTGTTGCTCCGACTTGAGGTCCGGTGCCAACAGGCGTCGGGTTCGTCGCGGTAAAGTATAGCCGGCGTTTGGCCGTCTCCGTGTCTCCAGTATCACCGTCGGTTGCGGCGAGAGCAGCAGCAAACGCGGTTAAACGTTCGTTCATGACTCTGTTGGTTTCCTCTTGACGTTCGAGGTGGTTCATGATGCGTTGCATCATGTCGTCGGCCGCCGAAGTCACGACGACCGGTCTTCATTCTGGTGCGTCGGCGGCGGTTGAGTCGTCGGGATGCATACTGATTTCGTTAACGCTACTTCAAAGAGGGCCCCACGGTGGGCGCCAAATGTTGAATCTGAGTTTTTTGATTGATGGAAAGGGAAGCAAAAACTCAATTTGTGGGTCTTAAGAAGACGCTTTATTAATCAATATGCGATGACGAACGTGATTACAAGAGGACTAAGAGAAATGGAAAAGGTCGGAGCTTTTGTGAAAGCGCCGACGAGAATACAAGGGAGTTCGATCAGTCGTAAAACCCTAAATCTTGCCGTCAGTATTCTTGTGTCTATTTGCGGATCCCCTTCTCTTTCACCTATGTCGTCCTTTTATACTACTGAGTCCGTTCTCATCTTCGTTCGACCTAAAGTTAGCTCGAAAGGCCCAAGATCGATGGGCTTTTGAGCTCGTTGATCTTTTAATGAAATGAACCGGTCGCTCGACTTTCGGTTTGATTTCCTCTTTCAATCGAACTTTAACCAAATCGATCGTAAATGGGCTGAAGCCTGTTATTCGACGGGCCTTGAGGGGAGGTGTTCAATCCCTCTCCAACAACCTTGAGCCACATAATGCTCCACTATCTAAACACAGATAAAGAAAAGAAAAAAATATCTTTGTTTGCATCAAAAATACATTTTGGTTAAACCCAAACAATCCAAGATCTAAATTTCTATGTTAAAATAAACATTAAGACTTTACTGACAATCAAGCAAGATTCGCAAGATGAAGGAGACAATTTAAATCCATAAACAAACTAAAACTCCACAATCTGTAATCAATCTTCATCATTAGATGAAGAAGAGAGGGTGATCATGATGAGCAAGATCTCGAGGGGAGGAAGGAGAGCGAGGTCTGAAATGTGGCGAGACGATTGAGATGGTGTCACATCAAATCCACTAGCAGTGAACATAGAACGGCGAGACGAGTGACATGGCTGGCATGAGTGTTGACTGAAACACATGTGAAAAGTGTAATCAACAATCACAACAAATATAAAGGTCTTGAACAAGTTATGAAAAAAAAAGTATCAAACCTCTGGTAGTTGATTTGTACAGAAGGCAGAGAGTTGCGCAGAGGAAGAAGGGGGATGTTTGAGCGAAACCAGGGCGAGTTTGTAAATCAGTGGTTTCTGACTCCACGCCACCGTATCCGCCGTCCAAGACCATCTACGTAGTATTGATATGCCGATCATCATTGACCACGTCGCCAGTGTTCCCTTCGATCTTTTTAATGCTTCTTAATATCCGCTTAAGTTCCTCCATCATCAGACATATCCCAAGATGAACTTGCCTTTGGTGGCACCGCTTCAACTAACAACTGCTTGGAGTGTTAGCAGGCTCGGCTCAAACCTCTTAATGGCTCAGTGCAAAAAAAAAAAAAAAACAATTCTGGTGATTTACCATTACATTTAGAAATTTCTAAAAACTTGAGTCATTTTAACAACTTTTTTTGTTGAAATTAGGGCCTTAAAATTCACTAATTATTTTTGGAATAATTGTTGGGCCCTGTGCTTTTTCTCCATGAGCACAACCCTAGAGCCGGGCCTGAGCGTTAGTTCGCCACTCTACTGCGTATTTTTTTCAATTCATCATGCAACGGTTCAGAGGTGAAGAAATAGAGATGAAACGACACCCAGACATATCAATCCATGAAGCTTCATCAGGTTTTGTTTCAAATAACTCTCCATAAACTCCATTGTCGGAGATGAAACAGAGGTCGAAGAACACGTGAACCCTAAAAACCAATAGCAGCTTCTCGTGGAAAAGATAAAGTCGAGAAATGGGGTTAAGTTTTTGTTTTTGTTTCTAGACCAAATCATGTTCAAAGCCCATAAATATTAAGTCGTGGAAGCCCATTATCAGTATAAACGGAAACCAACAAAACTTATTTGGAGATGAGACACATGTCACTCTCTCCTTTCTTGATTTAATGACGTGGCAGCATAAAAATAGAGAAAACTCTACTTTATATAATAAGATAATTTATTTGGATAATGTTTATGTTAGAATATTTTCAGAATGTAAATCTTGTAAATATATATCTCTCACCAAATAAAAATGGAAAAAAAACTAGAGAACATGTGAGCAAGTGATTTATTTAACAAATCGCTAGATTTTTCTTTTTTCGTGTTTTTCGTGTGCAGGTTTTGGAGTGAAAGGTGAAGCTTCCTTTCATGATAATCCATAGAGTAAATCTGGTTTGATATTAGATCTGGATGACATTTTGAAGCTTTAAGCTTAAAATTGAGTATTACATGTAAAATGTATGAGTATTAAGCATAAATATTAAGAAAAACGCAAAGGAAACTGATGAAAATCGGTGAAACAAAAGTAGGGTTGCTGTGAAATTTTGTTTCTGAAACCCAACAACATATTTGTAAAAAAAAAGATGATGAAAATTACAATTATGCCACTAAGGAGAAAAAACAAAAACAATGCCAAAAAACGCAAGTCTAATGTATGTCTTAGCCGGATATTAAAAATGTAATATGGATACAATTATTCTAAATCCCAATGAGCTAAATCTAGATGAGGAATCTAACCGGATGTGGGAACCGAAATTCACCCTTGTCGATTTCCGTAAAATAAGGAAACTTAAGAAAACCCTAATTTTCCAGAGGAACCGGATCTCTGCGAAAGCCAACGACAAGTGACCAAATAAATGCGGAAAAATATGAAAAACGTAATAAAACGAGTTTATAAAGAAACTCGATCTTATTTCCGATTGCGTAAGAGCGTTGTGATCGTTACAGGGAATTACAAAGGCTATGGCCGCAGGGGCCATCAGCGAGTTACCAACATAAAACCTTAGACCTAGTCGAGTCGCAGCTCGATAACAAAACACGAAAAAGGATAAGAAAAAGGGATTTATGGATTTCGGACTGAACCTTATGAAAGGCTGCCTACGTACCCCTTTCGAGGATCAAGTCGAACGTAGTTCAACTGATAGAGCTGGACCAGAGATCGAACTGCCTAGGTGAGTTCGTCTAGTAATTGAGCGCCAGTCATAGAAACCGTACTTGTCGAGAAAAAGCCTAAGTTTCTAAGTGCGGAAAATTCTAAGTCTAGAAAAGTTGTAAAAGTCTCAGATGAGAGCTCTGAAATTCTTCCTTTGCTTCTGTCCTATGCCTCTTGCTTATATACTCCCTTCCTTGGCGGTTTGGTCCTTCCATTTCTCCCAGATTCAAGTTTATCGAGAATCTTCCTTTTATGTTTATCTTTCCTTTTTTTCCCGCGGAAATCTTCTATTTATCTTCAAACTTGACATTTATCTTCAAACTTGACATTTATCCTCCTTTTGCGGGTAAATCGTTAAAACATTATTGTATCTTCAGGTTAGATTTCGCTAAAGTCGCGAGATGGGCTTTTATCACGTTTTAGGACTTTCCTGAGCCGTTTTGCGATAAAGCCGTTTTACGACTTTGTACGAGATCGTTTCCTGATTCGATGCCGTTTTTAATAAATTGCTCGAGTTAATCGTAAATTTTAGCTACGTTCGTCTTTCGGTTAATCGTTGCCGTTTTTACGATTCACTCAAAGTTTTATTAAAAACGCGGTTTTTACGATTTTTACGAAAAAACTCAAATAAATCGTATAGTTTAGGCAACGTTCGGTGTTTCGTTTAACCGGTGCCGTTTAATACAATTTCCTAGAGTTCTTTCGAGAAAACAAAGTTTTACGGTTTTAATCGTAAAACTCGATCGATAGGACAAATCGAGACAAAACGGGAGACATTTCAACTGTGGTTCGGAACATGATCGTGTCGAAGGACGTATACCTTGAGTCGAGGATGTGGAAGATAGAGGCTCGGGATAATCAGCTCGACGTACGACAAACCAAACCGTACCGGTTCAGCTCGCCGTACGTCGAGCTATCGGGAGAGCTCGTAGGTCGACCTACGTCGAGCTATCGGGGGAGCTCGTAGGTCGACGTACGTTGAGCTATCGGGGAGCCGTAGGTTGATGTACGTCGAGCTATCGGGGGAGCTCGTAGGTCGACGTACGTCGAGCTATCGGGGGAGCTCCTAGCTCGACGTACGTCAAGCTATCGGGGAGCTCATAGCTTGACGTACGTCGAGCTATCGGGGGAGCTCGTAGCTCGCCGTACGTCGAGCTATCGGAGAGCTTGTAGCTCGCGATTTACGGCGAATGCGGTTTTTCGCGGTTTTGTGATTAACTCGGGCGATCGTATAATCGGCGTTTGTTTCGTTCTTCCGAGATAACGATTTCCAAGTTTTCCGCGGATTTTCTTTGTTTGGAAACTTCTTTTAATTTTATAAAACGATTTCTCGAGTTTTATATAACGACTTCTCGATTTTTATAAAACGATTTCTCAAGTTTTATAAAACAATTTCTCGAGTTTTATAAGACGACTTCTCGAGTTTTATAAAACGTATTTATTTTGACTTTTGCGGAGACTTTCAGCCATTGATTCCGTCGTGACCGATTTTGACACCAACACAGGATAAGTTACATTGTAACCTGATATATTTATATCATTTGATTATTTTCTAACAAGATATTCAGATATATGTAGTATTAACCGATCCTAAAAATATCACAACACTACATATATTAAAAAACATTATTTTGGTTCACCCCCTATAATGAATGGTTAAACCCTGGATCATAAACTCTAAATTCTATATTCTAAACCCTAAGTCCAAAATTATAAACCTAAAATTTTAAACCATGCATAAACCCAAACCTTAAATCCTAAATCATAAACCCTAAATCCAAAACTATTAACCCTAAATCATAAACCATAAATTTTAAAACATAAGTTCTAAATCATAAACCCTAAATCCTAAATTCTAAACTTTGACCCCAAAACTAAATCCTAAACTTTGAATACTAAAACTTAAACTCTAATACAACTTTGTGTGTTTATATTATAGTATATGTAAATTTTGTAAAATTAATAATCAACTATTACAAGTTAAATTTGATAGCAAGTTTAACAGAACTTAATATATCTTCCAAAAAGTTAAAATATAACGTTGGAATACATCATGGGGTTGAAATGAATTATTAGAATAAATAGAGTAATACTTATGCATGATTTTTTTCTCCAACAAATTTTTGCATGAGTTTCATAACTGGATTTTATATAGATGTTTTGGACTCAATTTGTAATAGCCAGCAATACCATTTTGTTAACCAAGAATATGATATTCAAATGTGTTATCTTCAAATGAAACTGGTAATAATTACATTTTTAGGTAAAAAATATGTTGAGAAATATATGATATTTAATTTCCAGATATGATACTCTCTCCCCTCTTTTCTTTTTCTCATTCACTCTTGTTCTGTCTACTTCATCATCAGTAGATGTGTCTGAGTCCACAACACCAGCAACATCATTCCCATTGTAATCGTACATAGTACTACTAGTCACTGCACTATTTCCATTGTAATCGTTCATATGAATCTTGACCGGATATTACAAAGTTAATCCGGATATTACAAAGCTCATTAGTTAATAATTGATTAATTATCCGGTTAACTAACTGTGAAACCCAATGATAATATTCATACAAAAGTCAATAACCATCTCAAATTTTCCTCCTTATTACAGTAATCCAGTGATTTGATTGCCAATCTCCTTCTCTAATGGATCAAGTGAGAATTGATTGTTCTCTAGTTTCATTATACTCTCTAAAATCTGGTAAGTAAAATTTGAATAAGTAAGGTAACAAATTAGTAAGAAGTTAAACCAAACCATCCTATAAAAAATAAATCCGGTTCAATACTTTTCTGAATAATAATGTTTTATACCCAGAAAGAAATACGAAATAAAGATGAAACAAATGCAAGAAGATAGAAAAAAAAAAGACAAATGAAGATGCATAATCAACAAGAACCAAAACTCAACAATTCTATAAAAAAAGATTGTTGGATATCAAGTAACAGATTTAAGAAACAACAATGAATCTGACCACAAGAACAAGAATCAGAATCAATCTAGTTAATTTTCAAAAGAAAAATACTGGGATGAACATTAAAAAAATCTGATGAACCGGATGAATATACATACCAACCATGAATAGCTTTACCTTCATATTGTTGCATGTTTCTTTCCACGAAAACAGTACGAGAGGACCTCAGAGCGTCAAACCGGATCTTCTGATCGATGGAAAACACGGTTGTATGCAGGGAACTGAAACGACGTTGTCATGGTTTCAGAGAGAGAGAAACTCAAAAATATTTTGTTTTTAGTGGTTCAAATAAAAAAAGCAAAGTAAAAAGCATAAGAAAAGGAAAGAGAGAGAGCAATCAGCCTTACTTATTGATGAATTTTGTTCTAGAAAAGCTTTACTCTTCTATTAATGGATCTAGTACTGGAGAAGGTTTAGGTTTTGGTCGAAAACTCCAGAAAATGAAAGATGCAAATTCTCTCTCTTATTAAATGTAAAAATAGGGACACTAGGTTTAGTGTAGAAATAGGGGCACCACATGTATTATGAAAAATGTAATAGTGTCATGTCTATTTAGCTAATTAAATTTGTTTCTATGTATATCTAGTGTAAATTTCCTTTAATTTATATTTAATTGAACAAATTCTATTAAAAATGCTAGACTGCAAGCTATAATCCATGAATACTTTTCTCCTTATGTGAAAAGATGTTAAGGGCTGTTTTTTATAAAAACATCATAATTTCTTGTGTTTATTTTTGTTTCACAAAATGAGAAACACTCATGTTATGTATCCAGTGTAGGCATGCTATATTTAGTAGAGAGACTGAGCCGGTTAGGCCCAACATCTGCGAACCACTTCTATTTCTCGAATATCTTCAATCACATTTACTTGTTTTAAATTTGGTCTCTCTCTCAAAGAGAAAAGTTTTGATACAAACATATCTCCCTAAATTGATCATTTGTCCATACTGAACAATCAAGATTGAGAGACAAAACAAACAAAGATTTAAATTTATTTCATTTTTTTCCTTTCTATTTATGCTTTGTGGTGAACGAAAAGGTTTGGTTTGTCTTTAGCCTAACAAGTAGAGATACGTGCCCTTCAAAGTGTCATTCAATTTTCTGGCCTTTGATGATTAAAACAACTTATAGTTTTCTTATAACAGTTTTCTTACTATATGATATGAAGACACGAAAGTAACGTTATGTGTGTTGAATTAAAGACTATAGATTCAAAATTGGTAGTAATGCATTAGCATTTGCTAAAATTTGGTGTGATCATTATCAACCTAGTAAGAATGTGTGTCTAATTCTTTGAATGGACGAAAACAACTTATGTGTACATATAAATGCATGTTAAATGTTTCTTAGATTCACATCACACTACAAGGGAAATTATCCGAGCGTTAATATATTGTCAAACATGATTATAACAAGAAATTTTTGTGTAATTGTATTATATGAAATGGTCCATTTGTTATAAATTTGTCCATTTGTGTTTCGTACAATTAAAAATACCTTAAAATAGGAGACTGTATCGAATGCTTGGCTTTTGTTGGAATAAGAATGTTAATATTTTGGCGAAAAAAAATAACAACAAAGTTATTTATATTGTTTGGTCAGAGACTATATATGTTTAAAATTTAATAATAAGTTACTAATAGAAAATATTACACGCACAGTCAGTTTTAAGTTTTTATTATCACTCAAAGGCAGTTCTCGCTCCTCAGACACTTTTTTGTAACAATTCCCTTTTTGAGTTAACACTCTGTTTGATTATAACTAAACTTTGCTTTAACCAAACCACACAATAAGCGGGAAAGCACCCCAGCCGTCCATCTCTCCTACGTATCAACGGCCCATGTTAGATCCAAAGTTTCTTGACAAGACAGATATCTGTCTACTTTTTTCACCATTGGATCTCCTTTTTCTCTTTTATTATCTACGGTCAAGATTTTCTTATTACCCACAATCTTCATCTTCTTCGTTGTTTACGGGATTCGCTTACCTTTTCACCATTTTTTACAGTGTTGACTTCATCTACTCATGTGTATCAAGGTTCCAGCGAGAAGGTTTTTACTCCGACTATAGCCATTACCTTTTTATTATCTTAAGACTAACCTCATTTGATTTTCACTCTTATCACATCGCTGAAGCTAATGACTGATCATTGTATGGTTATTCCTGGGGAGTGGTCTTCAGACGATTCTCTCTGAAATTTTGTGATTGACAAGAAGAAAATGTTGAGATTGTACCTGTCCGTTCTGGAATACCTCTGCTTGAGTTACAGAACAATGTCAGTAGGGAATTCTTTTCCTTTACGGATCCCTCTTCTACTCCTGTTTTGAGTTATTGGCCTCCTAATACCAAAGAACTTGTCACTGGCCTAACCACACCACCGGTTATACTGACTAATGACGGGGCCGTTTCTTACTTCTTTCAGCACTTAGCAGCACACCCAACCATGAATTTGTTTGTCACTTTTGACACAAAAGTAAACAAACATCCAGTAAGCCAAGTCAGTGTGAATCCTCTTCGCTTCTCCGCACCTAATCAACCGATAAGACCCGATTTCAATCAGTTCCGGAACCCTTCAACCGCTTCCTCCAAAATCCCTAGCTTTTCACTGTTTGATGAAGATGAACTACATGCCCCTTTTCCCTCCTCTTGCTAACAGCTCACGACATCCTCCTGGGACATCTCCTCGTTCTACCGAACCTACCAAACCACACAGAGTCTCCATTGAAGACAAACTATTTCATGTGGGGATGAAATTCTAGAAGAAATGTTCAGAGAGGATCCCGACAACATTTCAGATAGTTGGCATTTGGAGGATGAAGAAGAGTCGTTATCTGAAACTGAACAACCTCCAGAAATTGCTGTACCAGCTCGTGGTTACGATCACGATTTTTGGGATCCTTTGTTAGAGGAAACACACTGTGGTTCAGATGCAGCCGAGATCATGGCCGGTATTAATGTCCCCAAAACAGCTCCTGAAACTTACCAGTGCAATACAGGCGGTGTCTTTGATCACACTAATCGTTTATCTGCCGAAGATGATACCGATTAGAAGAAAGACTTAGATTTCTTAGGTGTACACCAGCGAGAATGTCCACGCGTACACATTGGATCCGCGTCCACGAATACCTTACCTCGTGGTGTACATTCCACGCCATCGTACACGCGTACACCAACCCCAACGGGCAGACACACTTCTTCTCGTACACCACCCTCAATGGAAGGTGCTACTCACCCCCCTCGCCCTGCTACTCCTCCACCACGGGAGACTAGACCTCTAGCCGAAATCAGCGATGAAGAGTTTGATATCCCCCCTCTCTTTGATGACCTAGCTTACCAAGCTGATGATGTTCCAGATCTCAACTTAGATGATAATGACGTGGAACCAACCATTGGCAAACTATATGCAACCAAGCAAGACTTTCAAATTGGCCTGGCAATCTATGCAATCAAGAAGCGCTTCCATTTCAGACAAACCCGAACTACCAGGCACTCTTTTGTTCTTAGTTGCCATGATACACGTTGTGATTGGCGCATATTCGCCAAAGAACTCACGACCTGTGGTTATTACACAATCAAGAAGGCCCACCTTACCCACACTTGCCCTTTGGACCAGCGTGACCATTACAAGAGCAGGGCAACATCGAGAGTCATTGCTCATGTTTATCGTTCTCGTTATGGTGAACCGAACGAGGGTCCTAAAACTGCTCAGTTGCAGCAGCTTGTACTGGAGGACCTGCACATCGATGCTTCATACATGAAATGCCATAGGGCAAAAGAGCAAGCTGTAGATGACACTGTTGGTAAAGCAGAGGATTCTTACCGGAACCTTGCTGCATACTTTGAGAGGCTGAAACAAACCAACCCCGACACCGTTACATACATTGAAACTGAGCTAGATGAATTTGGTGAATCCCAATTACTCTATGGTTTCCTATCTTTTGGTGCTTACATACAAGGCTTCCGTCGTCTCCGTCATGTTCTCGTTATTGATGGCACCCATCTGTCTGGAAAATATAAAGGTGTCCTCCTCACTGCTAGCGGCCAAGATGCCAATTTCCAGGTTTTCCCTCTTGCCTTTGCTGTTGTTGACGGAGAGACTGATGCGTCTTGGTTGTGGTTTCTTACTAAGCTTGAAAAGATCATTGCCGACTCCAACTCTCTTACTATCATCTCAGATCGTCATAACTCCCTCCTAAAGGCAAAGAAAATTATCTTTCCTAAAGCGCATCATGGTGCATGTATCGTTCATATCATGAGGAATGTTGTTTCCCGTTTTAAGAGTAAAGGCTTGGCAAAACTGGTATGCGCTGCTGCATTTTCCTTTAAACGCAAAGATTTTGATGATAACTTTGGAAAAATCAGGCAATCTAATGCTGCTTGTGCAAAATACCTTGAAGACATCGGTACGGCCAAATGGGCTAGGACATACTTCCCTGGGAACCGTTACAACCTCCTCACAAGCAATGTTACTGGGCAACTCAACAATGCATTGAGCAAATCCAGGCCTTCCCCCATTGTTGAGTTATTCATGTTCATTCAACGGATGTTGACTCGTTGGTTTTCTGCTCGTCGTACCAAATCTGCCAAACACCATGGTCATGTCACACCTGAGGTCGCTCTCGTTATGGACACACACATGAAGCTCACAAAAGGCAGTAAAATCTCTAATATTACTGACTGGAGCTATCAAGTGAAAGGGGTTTTTGGTTATTCTTACACAGTTGGCTTGGACAACAAAGTATGCTCCTGCCAAGTCTTCCAGAAACTGAAAATTCCATGCGGTCATGCACTTCTTGTTGCTGATTCTATAGGTCTCCCACATGTCCAACTTGTCGGGGATTTCTACAGAACTCAGACATGGAGAGACACATACGCTGGTGTTATTTACCCGGAGGCTCCCTTTGGTGAGATCTCAATTTCCCCTGCAATTTCCACTCTTAACTTGTTGCCTCCCAATACCCGTCATCCTTCTGGGCGTCCTAAGGACAAGTGTATCCCTTCCACCGGTGAAATCCAGGTCAGGATAATATTCCTAACATATTTTCGTTCACGTTTTTAATTTTTATAAGCTATCAAAGGTCTGTTTAACATTCCCCTACCATATTCAAATATATTTTGCTGGTTTTTTTCCAGGTACCCAAGAAAACGAAACTCAACAAGTGTGGTCGTTGTGGAACCTCCGGTCACAACAGGACCAACTGCACTGTCCCCATCTGATAGTCTGGTGAATTCTATATCCACAGACATGCTCTTTTGGATAGAGCTTTCACCTTAAAAACAGTTTTTTTTTTTGCAGATCCTTTTTGTTGGTTTTGGCAGATCCTTTCTGTCTTCTTGGCATGTAAAAACTATATAAAAACATGCATTGGCTGTTTGATTTCTTGTGTTGTTACCAAAAAATTCTAGGACTCTCGAACTCTTAAAACCAGAACCTATCATTTTGCAATCTCGTACGAATTTACAGTGTACACATGTACATATAATACCAACCTATACGCTTCAACGTGACAAGTACTCACCAACGTTTTTGTACAGTAAAGCCCATTTACATAAAAACGGCCCAAAACAAACTGGTTCCCTTCTTAAAAGGCACCGATAATTGGGGATTAGGGTTTCCATTTTCTGCACTCACCATCCTCCCTCTACCAAACAAAAACTTCTCTTACTTATCCACATTCTATACCAGATAAAGTTGGGTCCTTCTCTCCATATAGATATATGGCAGGTGTTCCTACACAATGTTGGTGTGGTAACAAGGTCGACATCATCATCTCCAGGACAAGGAAGAATCCGTTTAGGAGGTTTTACAGGTGTGTAGTTGCAATTCAGGTACCTCTTTCACCTCTACATTGCTCTCTTGTCTTCTAAAGCCAATTCTATATGTCTAGCAAAATCTTCTTGGTCAATATTGCAGAGACCATTCGAAAGTCATCTTTTCAAATGGGTAGATGAAGCCGTCATAGATGAGATCTTACACATTAGTGCTAAACACGTTGAACTTCAAAACAATGTTTCCCAACTGCGTAACACTTTGGATGCCATTCAACATTTTACTTCTCAACAAACAACCAATGACAACACTTAAGATGTTATCAAAGCAAATGACACTGAAGAAGCTTTCATTCAAACTTACGACATGCTTTGGTTCTATGGAAAGGGTTATTCTCAGCGAGACATCTTCCACCTCTCCCAATAAAAAATATGTAGCTTATGTCACCTTGGTTGCAATATCCATATTTCATATGTAACTTATGTCCTCCCACTCTACTGTGTAAATTGAACATGTATGCCTTCTTCTAATATCCAAATATCATTCCTATGTAAGATAAATGTTCAATTATATAAAATATTAAGTTCTATAAAATCCCAATATCAATCCTATGAAGTTACAATTTTCTTTTCAATTGTACACAAGTACAATGACACCCCCCTACATTGGTTTACTCTTGTACACATGTACAATCACACTCCCTTTGTACACTCCCCCTTACAATGTACACGTTCGTTTCATTCACATTTCACCATTAACCAAAATTAATCACATAACAGACATAATTCATGAGCAAATGCCATCATTCAAAATATATCCAAAAGAGGTCTACATGCCAACATCCAACATACATTATAAAACATGAGTTTTCATAAAACATAGACTTTTTTTACATATCCCAACACAACATATCCCAACCCTGCATCATCCCAAATATAAAGGTACTACCCATCTACGGTAGATTTCCATCGCATATTGTTTCCTGAAATTGTCCACCAACTCATCTGTAAGTCCTGCCATCGTCGGGTTCTGGTTCCCTGTTGCATGCATCTCCATAAACTTCACTGCTACTGGTCCGCAATCCCCGCTTCGCACATTTTGGTATACACCACCTAACCTCTCCACTACAAATGGTGCTAACCCACCCTCCCCCACTGCAGCTGCAGGACAAACTTTCCTAGCTATGTAAGACAACATCCGGGCCAATGGAGCCATCAAAACATCCACTTCTTTGTCACTCTTCCCTGGATTCGGATCCATCACCAGAACAGACCTATCAGACAACCTAATACGCAGGCCAACCCAGTGATACCCTTCCCAAATCATTGGCGCGTATAGCGTGTCAATATCCTCACCCCATCGCTTTCTCTCTGTAGTGACATTCTTAGTAACACGTGCATTAACCACGACACTACTTTTAGACTTTGCCGCCTTGAAAGCTCTGCAATTTTTCCCTTGCACGTGTGCTGTAAACCACGGTGCCACAAACATAGCCCTCTGCCGCAAAGCATCATCACCATGCAGGAACTCAATGTACTCCATCAAAACTGCCATATGCTGTGTAAACAATAACCAAATCCAATCATAATCTACCAATAAAAAAAACCCTAAAAAATACAAAAACAAAATACACATACCGTACTAGTCACCCATTGCTGCGGTTTGGCAAGCTCAATGAAAAACTTGTTATCTAGATCATTCCCCCTTGCATTTAAATGCAACCTGACACCCAACATATCATTAGTACATACAGTTTCCTTTACTCTTTCTAGAAAAATAAAAATAGTTTCTCATAAAACTCACACTGACGGGTTTGCGGTTAGAACTTTCTCAAAAAATGGGTAATCACAGTCTTCGTAAAAAGGCACCATGTCTGGGAAAGTATATTGATCCTTCGCCAACAGCAACGCAGCCAACTGCTCATCCTCTTCACCTGGTCTATGTTTCACTTGACTAGGCGCCAACGAATCACTAACATCTTCTACTTCCACTTCCGGTCTGTCTCCTAACCTTTCGTTTTCATTCTCCTCTTTTGACCCCATCTGCTCACCCGCATCATCATCCTTCATCGATTCTCCAGTCTACAATGACACCATCAATCAAAACCAGCAACGAATCATTTTTTAAACAGCCAAAAATAACTAATAACTCCTCACATCATTTGCCACCAATTTGTCCCCTTCACCTTCGACAATCTCATCATTTCCCTACCAAATTAAATAAACTTCAGTTAACGTTGTACACTTGTACACTTTAACTTCAGTACAATCTATTGTACACCGAAATGGATGTACACATGTACACTTGTTACGTTAAACGTACCAGCCCATTTTTGCCTATTTCACCTTCTACATAATCTCTAAAGGCGTCTGTTGGCCCCTTGTACACCTACAATTTCAACTCAATTCAAACACAACCTTCCCATTTACAACTGTAATTGTAAGTTACACTTACCACCATACGTCTATCTGTGGACAATTCTTGCTCTGTTGAAACTCCCGCATCACCCGTCATCCTATAATTTTGTCCATTCTCACTTCCATGTTCACTACCTTCAGCATCCACCTCAGAAATAACATTTCTCTCACCCATATTGGTTACATTCACCTAGTTCATTAGAATTAGTTAGTACTCTTAAATCAATCGTTTTCTACAACTTACCAAATATAATTAGTTAAACTTACAGTTTCCTCCAACTCATTCTCCTCCACAACATCACTGCTCATTTTTCCTCTTCCACCCTCTGCGTCCCCATTATCTATCTGCACATTTGTAAAAATAATATCGTCATCAACTACCTAATTTTATCCCTGAAATTTTCAAATGAGTCAGACTATTGTACAGAACATACCTCATTCTCATACAATCCCTCATCCTGAACACTGTCTCCTTCATTCATATTTCCTGTTCCATCTTTTTCCACATTGTCTATCTGTAAATTCCAAATTGACAATCTCTGCGTCAACTGCACAAACATTTCAAACCAACTACACACAACAGTAATGTCACATACCTCATTGTCAGCCACTACTGCCTTCACCAGGACACCCAATTCACCAATTTCCTGACCAAATAATCATTAGTCAGACACATTAAATTCATGTAAAAAAAAGAAATCCACATTTCTCGAGAAAAACTCACCCTTTCGTCAAGACCGTCACCAGACATTTCCCTCTCCTCACCACCTACAACTGAGCTACTACCATGTCTCATCCGTACTAGCAAAGTAGGCTCTTCCTCCGAAATAATTTCTTCATCTTTACCGGGAACCGTTTTTGCATCTACACCAACCGGTGTCTCTTTGGACCTCACTTTCATCCTCAGTTTTGTTCCGCTTCTCCACTTTGCCCCATTACACCCTTTCTTCAACATTTTCCCTTTCTTCCATCGTCGCTCATGTTTATCACACAACTCTCGTAGTCGACCAATTTCTTTGCCATACTCATCTATTTTCACCTCCATCTTCGCAAATTTCTCGGCATCAACAGTAATCTGTCGGTTGTAATAGGAGCTCATTTGCCTCTGTTTGAGAATAGGTCCCGTGGGCTCAATTACAGCTTTCCTCTTTTTCACCTTCATTGTTTCAGAATATACATACAGCTTATCCCCCGCATCACCACCACCCCAGTGTGCCTTGCTAAACGAATGACCTTCTTCAATTAATCCTACCATGTACTCTACTTTCTTGTCATACATTTCATCATCAAATAATGCCCATCTCTCTGGTTTGTCACCACTGATCTCTAGCATCGGCTTCACCACAAGCTGCAAATTTCGTGGCCAACAGGTTAAAAAACATTTTTAAAACACTATAAATGTAAAAAAAAAGTTAACAGTGTACACGACAAAAACAGTCCAGCTGTACGCAACCCCTTAAGAATGTGTACACATGTACACTTAAAGAAGATTTTGGTCACTCACCCCTACAGCGTGCTCAGCTCTCCGTACGTCTTCTGCCGTCAAACCAGCATGTTGTGGCAATGCACTACCCGGGTACGTAAGCAAAGTTATGCTATCATTACCACCGGCCCTTTCAAGAAGCTGTGGAATGGCCTCAAATGCTAACAACTGCAGCGCCAAAGGGAAACCAATTACCCTCATCGTCTTCTGCCTAAGTTTCTTACACAAATCTCCTGTAGGGTCATCACACTTCCCCTAAAGCTTCGGCCCAGGTATCATCGTTCTGAGGGTCAAAAGAAACGACTCTCTGTCCCATTGAAAAGCGAAGAACTTCTTCAAGTTCTCTACTAGATTAACATTCTTCAACCTTGGAATCTGTTTTTGTGACGTCGGCAACAAAACACCATCAACAATAATAATCAGACACAATCTCAACCTCCTCCACCCAGGCATATCCTTCTCATGCAACACCTTTGATACAAGCCCTTCTATTGTTACGTCCCTCTCTTCCCCGATAAGCTTATCCCAGTACTCATAGTTTTCATCCTTCTCAGGTACCTCGTAGTCAATACAGTATCCATCTTCAAACGACCCACAAGGCAAACCAGTTACTTCCCCGAACTCCATCAACAAAAAACGAAGGGGGTTCCCAGCGAAGGCCGACCACATCTCGTACTTCTTCTTCGTCACAACCTGTCTCGTTAGCATCCCATGGACAACTCTACCCATCAATAGCCTTCTTGTGGGGAGATTAAAAAGTCCTCCAAAACAAGACCTCAGTAGTCTTTCCATCTCCGCCGTGCCCTTCAAAGCGTCTCTAACAGCCAAAAGATAATCTATCTTCGAATACATATTAACTCTCTCACTGGGAAACCGGTCAGTAGCAAATAGTCGTTCCGGTAAACGCTCTTTCACATCCTCCACCTCTGTCGCCTCTGATAACAAATAAATTCACAGATAACGATATTATATCGTTTTAGACTTACAGATCTGAAAAAAAAACTGTTTCAAATTTCGAAAACTCACCGGCGGCGGCCTCTTTTCCACGGCGACTCCGGCGTCTGGACATCGTCTTCTTCACTCGGGTACTCAATCGTATATCTCTCAGTAAGAACAAACTCTCTGTCTCTCTCGTGCCTAAAGTTTTCTACAAAATAAGAGTAAACGAAAATACAACTCTCGACTTTTCACCATAAAACTTCTGGATCTTAACCGTGGTTAAAACAAACCGAGGTTAGTTTCATATTAAATTATTTTAATTTCAAAAATTTAAAATTCTAACTAAACAAATAACCCTAACTAAACACCACCCGTGCGGTCACAAAAAGTGGAGGAGAAGTTCGGTCATTTCACACATAAAGTGTCTCGGTAGCGGGAATTGCCTCTAACTGTAATTAAAAACTGTAAACTGCCTCTCAGTGAAAAAAACTCTTACTAATATATGATGAGAATAAGGTATGTGGTGCTGCAGCCGTCATCAACACAGTACTACTTTGATTCTTGTGTGGATTGTGTGGACTATTTTTGTTTAACTGTCCAATACTCACCATTTATTTGTTATACTAGTATATTTCCCATGCTTGTGCACTGTTCAATTTCATTGTTTTCCAAAATTTTCATTGATATATAAGTAATGTTACCACACTGCATAATAATATACTAGAACTTGATCTGCACCCCAGTGCAGGTGTTTGATTTAATTTATGTACAATGTAAACTAATAAACCGCTGATTTTATAAATAAAAAAAAAACAATTTATGTTTTGTAATTTACATATAGAGTAGAATATATTACTTTACAGTATACATGTTTAATAATATTTTTTTATTTATACATAATATTATATTATAAATTTTATAACATGATACAATTTGATGTAATTGTACTATTCATATATTAATATGTTTTTTTTTGTTTGATACTATTTTAAAATGAAACAACATACTAAAAATTATTTTCTTGCATTAGATTTTTTTATGAATTATCATTAATTTATGATATTTTGTTTTCTTAAAGATTGAACTCTCAAAATTTTATATTTGACTAAATTTAATAATATAATACTATATTTAAAATTATTTTATATAATATATACTATATATTTCAGTTTGTATTTTATTATCACCACAAAGAAAGAAAAACTATTGTAATTAATTGATTTAAATTAATTTTAAATGTTATGGCAGAATCTGTAAATAAAAATAAATACAAAGGAAATAATTTAATTTATTGTAAATACAATGGCTAAATATGCAAATAAAATGAAGCACTTAATTTTTTATCCTTGTTTTCAAACAATTCTCATTTATCCTACTATCCTTAATTCCAAACAATACCAAAAAGTACTTCAGTTTTAATAATATAGATACATACAAACATACTTTGTCTATAAATTGGTATATGCTCTTTCCACATAGCTTCACATATTTTTCAATAGAAATTCATAACACTTTTATTTTTCTAATTCTATATAGATAATATTTTTACCAATTTATTTTTCACAAAGACCTGAATCCATCTCCTTGATATATAGTAAATTAGGGTTTGACCAGCCCTACGGGCGGGTTAGTAATTAAAAAAATTATACAATATATTATCAATTTTATCAAATATTTTAAAATGATAATTTTACTTTAAATTGAAAGTAATCTCTATTTTCAATATTTAAGATTTGATGTTTTTTATAACAGGAAAAGCTTAGAATTATAATACAAAATATTACAATTACACATATATTTCAAATTCTACAAATAACAACTATATACTTTTACATATTATCTATTTTGAGTAATAGTGATATTTTTGAAATGATGCTTATTATATTTTTGGCATGCTTTTGCCAGCATATCCTTTGAATTTTTTTTGTTGAAAACTTAAAAGGTTGATAAATACCCACATAATATTATTGTTTTTCTTACTTTTTAAGCATTTTGTCGAGTGAAATGATAAATCTGATCACCTCTTATCCAACCACTTTGTTAAGCACTCCTATCTTAGTTGGCTACAGCCGCCGCAAACAGATAAAAGTTACCTTTTAGCTTCTGATTGTTTTCTATTTTATTATATTATAGTCTTTTATGTTTATTAATTATTTTCTTTCTACACTTAATTTTCATTGCGTATGATATATTCTTTAATTATTTTCCCCGAAATAAAGAATATACTATTCTTGAAAATTTTGTAATGTACAAAAAGATATTTCTTTATTTCGAAATTATAATACATTAAAAGTTTAAAAAGAATGTTACAGTCTAAATAATGAATGCCAAATGGATATTTTCAACAAATAAAATATTTTAATTTTTAAAAGTGTAATATATTTGAGTGTTGAAAATGAGTATTGTAATGTAGATATTGAATGTGAAAATGATATTTTCAAACTCAAGTTATATTATATTTTATAGAGTGGTATTAAATATAGTGTTATCAATATACACATAACTAATGATCTTTTGGTAACATATGATGAAACATGATACAACAAAAAACATGGAGTTCGTATTTTATTTATCACAGAGTCATCACGTTGCCAAAATGTTATTATGAATTTACCCAGTCACTGCTTCATGTCGAGAGATAAGTTTTTTTATGTTGGTAATTGTGTGAAACTCTTAAAAAAAAGGGTTAGAGCATCATTAACCCTAAGAACCAAATTTGAACTCTTAATGATTTTTTAATAATTAATGATGGTTAAGAGGTTTAGGTTAAGAGACACTTAATTTTTGAGCTCCAATGGTAGGTTCTTAATTTTGGGTTCTTAACAAAAATTATGAAACATTTTGATGAGAAGATAAACATTGGACTCAACAAGTCAGCTAACCAAACCGTCAACCTACTGATTTTCTCGTTCTTTAAGCTATCTCTTAAACACTGCTTTACATAACTAGCAACTGAAAGAGAATAGAAGTGTACCTCGTGCTCGGACAACATCATCAGTGGTCGTCAAATACATGTCCATCTCCACGACCTATCTGAGTGAGCTGATGACTCGTTGCTTGTTCAAGCTATTGATGTCGATACCAACATTTGAGGGATCTCTAATGAATATTTAAGACTAGTCATAAAACCAAAGAAAACGTTTTTAGTTCTAATGTAAGTTTTTAGATAAAAAAACTGAGAAATTTTGAAGCAAACAAACCTGAAAGGACAAAAGCTTGCTCAAGTCTTCTTGTTCCTTCTCAACATCCGAGTATCACCATATATATATAGCTGCAGCCTTGGCTAGAATATTCTCATCGGTTCCTGGACATGTTACAGATTATATACAGATTACATTCAATAAAGTTGATACTTCTCTAAAAACTATCGAAGATTTGCATCACCCAAAACATTTTCTCAGTAAAAAACCTAAACTACAGAGAATTAGAACACGAAACAGGATCAAAAAGACCTTAACCTTTCAATCAACCCACCAAACCGCAAAGTTAACTACACAAGTGGACTCAAATTCACCCATAGAGGTTCAAACTTTTTGAAAATCTAAAGCTCCATGTTCGATAAGAAAGACATGCTCGCTGGTGATGAAGCTGATGAACTCGGAGACACATTCCTGGACATGTCAATCCTGCAGACAAGCAAATTTCAAAGCCATAGAATCTCTGTTTTCCATGGGATCGAACAGAGAAAAAACAACAATATATAAGCCAAAAGATAAAACCCAATTCAACATATTCATGTAAATGAGAAAAATTAGCAACTGCAATGAATGTATCATACTATATCTGCGACTCACTCAAAACTGTTATCTAACAAGTATTGTCACATTCCATGAAACTTGATCATCCTTAGCTTTTGGGATCCAAAGTGAACATCTAACCGCTGAAAACTTATGTTAAAGAAAAGAGCTACTTCTCTAGATGTACATTGTCACTTCATCTACATCTAATACTAACATATCCTTCTAGTAAATCACTGAGCCAGATTACATATAGACCTCACGAGCTCTCATTCCTTTTTTTTTTGGAAGGAAAGTTTAAGCCTTTTGATATATACTGAAGAAACAGATACCTCTCCTGACATGTTCTTCCACACAGTGAAACATATTCTACTAGCATCCACCATGTTCCCACAGTAGCTTTCCCTAAAATCCTCTCTAGATGATGAGTTTTTAATGCAAACATGTCAAGAAACAGAGGAAGGTTATGGTTACAGTACAGGAAGAAGACGAAAGGTGATCTGGGCTCATCTTCAAAGCTCCCAATGGGTTTACTATCGATTCTGTCACTCGAAATGGACCTAAACCTCTTCACTTCCTTTCTTTTCTCTCCGCACTCGTGCAAGACAAACAGAGCAATCGCAGAGCAATTGCTATCATAAACCACATTCTTCACTGTAATCAAATCCCAAAACAGAGTATCACGAATCCACCTTATGAGAACTCAAAATCGATAACTTTGAGAGATCACTACCATTTGTCGAAATCGCTTCCATCAGCAGCACGACGAACAGCTTGAACCCTTTTACGAATTCTCTGTGGGAAAGGGAGAGAGAGAAGATGAGATTTTCTGTGGGAAAGAGAGAGAGACAACAATACGACGTAAGAGGCGCCTCTTCCCGTAGGGTTTTCTGAACCCACCTCTTAGCAAATTTTATTTTTTTATTTTTTTTATTGAATTTTGGGCTTAAGAGTTCACTTAAGAACCAGTGTTAATGATGCTCTTAGACATGAATTTAGAATAATGATTTACGAAACAAAAAACATAAGAGTTTAATTAAGCTTTAATTTTGCAATTAAAAATGATATGTGTCACAACTTTAGATATTGATGAGGTGACTTCATAAGAAGAGTATATGTTCTCCACTTCTCTTTTATATATATAGATGTCTACCAAACCGAGTTTCATCTATGTAAATATATACTGAGATTGATAAAAACAACAACATATATCGAGACATCATAAGAGTTATAGAATGTGTTCTCTCACGTGTGTTGTGGTTGTTTGTGAAAAAATAGGAACCTTACTTCTTTTTTCTGCAGGTATAGAAATTGCTGAATATAAAAGAACATGGTTTATTTTAGATTTTTAAAACTTTTTGTCAAATAATGACATGTCAAAATTTGATTGTTCAACTGTCTTGTACTTTAATATATAAAGGGTTATAAGAATTTAATTTTAAAATCCAGTTTTTTCACATTCTTTTGTTGGTTAGAATAATGTGAAAACGCGGGTAAAAAGTGACGGCAGTTAAACATTATTCGTTGTCGGCCGTTCTTTTTTTGACATCAAAACGTAAAGCAAAAGAATAGAATCTACTTGATCATTTCTATCTAACTAATATGCGAGTTCTTAAACTGAAATTGGATTCAGTTTTATTAAAAGCATCCTTTATAAGATGAGAATCCTACGTCAAAAATCTAGAGAAACCAACATTTTTTGCAGATCAAATTGCAAAACTCTGTTAAACTCCTTTATAGTGGGCCATACAGTTTGATAAATGGAATCAATCTTTGCACATAACATAGATTCATATCAGTGATGATATTCTTTCTAGAATGAACTTATACTTATTAATCACTTTTATCAGTTTAATAATGTTAAGCTTTTGATCTATTGGAGAAATGGTGAATGAACTATTTGCTAGTTATATTCACTTTAAAAAGTGAATCAAGTATTAAAACCTAGATTATCTTCTAATTAAGAAAAAGTTAGTCAAACAAATGTTTTAAGGAGAAAAGTCGGTCAATTAAAATTGTGAAAAGATATGTTGGTCATTGTCTCTTTAAATTTTGAAAGCAACAGACAAAAATGCGGAAAGACAAAAACACTTGTAATTACCATGTTCGTCCTTTTTAGTAGTAAGAGATTTGACCCATAATTTTTCTAAGTCAAAGTTTGAAGCACATTAAAGAACATCAAACTTCTTCATATTGTTTATAAATTGTTTGGTCCAATTAATGATTGGAAGCAGGTTGAATTGAGTTCAAAGCAGGTTAAACTGCGTTAATAAGGCATCTTTCTAACCTTTCAGCAAAAGTTTCCATTTCTAAAAACTTAAGTATATAAAGTTGATATTCTGATATTTATTTTGTAGAAAATAATCGATATGCTATTTTGCTACTATATATACATATATATATATATATATATGTATATGTATATATATATATTTTTTAAAAGAATTACCACAATAACGTATCATTTTAATATACTATTTTTATATCACCACTAGGTGAAGACAATATGAATATTTCAAATCATTCATAAATCATGAACAAATATATACTATTTTATATCACCATTAGGAGTATTGTCTATTTTATGCTGCAAGAACAATAGCAATAATTTAGGGTTGGCCATTTTATCCAATACCCAAATCTGAATCTAAATTCGATTTGAAAAATTTGAACCAAAATAGTAAAATACAGATGGGTGTTAGGGCAACATTATGGCTAAAAACGTTTTCAAGTTTCTTACTTTTTTTTTTGTTTTCTGATTTATTTTTAAAAAAATGGATCAATTGTGGGCCGCCACGTATTAATGGGCCCATAAGCAAAAGAAGGATGAACCAAGTACGTCTCTTATCTTGCGACCTTTGGCCAACGTTTTTTACCAAAATTGTCAGTCCCCCCTTAAGGACTGTGTTAAAACACAGCAATAAAGATGGTCTTAAGAGATATTGATATCCGAACCCGTACGGATAGTATCCGAACCCGAACGAATATCTGAAAATAGCCAAACATGTGCATATTTAATTCCTATATTTCTAATTTACTTCTCTCACTCATTCAAAATATTTATACTGATGTTGTACATGGCTCAAAATCATATAATATATAGTTGTGCATAAAATGATTTGTTATTCACTTAAAATTCATGTCGAGATTCTTGTTTCACACATTAACAAAAACTGAATTCAAATTATCAAAATAACTTTTTTCAAAATTTTGTTTCTAAACATCTTAGTTGTTCAATCTATTAAATTTTTTAAAAGTCAGTTAAGATAATTTTAAAACTTAAAGTATAAGAAACTTTAGGAATAAAGAATTTAGTTTTTTTTAAATCTAAATTATTTGAATCTGACCCGAAATAACCAAATCCGACTAAAAATATCTAAATTTGATCTGATATGTGAAAATAACCGAACATATTATATATTTGATCTAAATTCGAATGGGTAGCTGAATTTATAGATCTGAATACTCAATGCAAACTCAAATGGGTACCCGAACGTTCAAACCTAGATAACATGAAGACGAGGTTAATTTGGTCGTTGCTACCACTATGTCTGAGTTGGTCTATACCCCGTTTAAAATTAAATTAATGTCAAGCACTTGCATGTACTGTAATTGTATTATTTTGTACAAAAAAACTTGTACGTAATTGTTAGACATGCGAGAAAAAGAAGTTGTAATTGTTAGACATGTCATGAGTAACTGTATAAACGCACATAAATAGTAACGACCACCAGTGTTTTAAAATCATCTGAAACATTTGCAAGGGTGCGATTGATCAGCGCCTCAGAGGGTTGACTTGTGGCCAGAATATGCATATATCGGCATCATCTTATTGTATTAAGTATTAACTAGCTGTTATTTGAATATCTCTTGATTAAAATCATTATTAGTTTTTTGAGTTTAAATCATTATTAGTTTCACAATCACATCCGTTAATTAGCATACAAACATGAGTACATGACACGTAGATACATTTACAAATCAAACGAGCACTATATGATAATATGATATATATAGTTTACGGTCCACCACTCCACCTATGGTTGATTGGCTAATTCACAACTTATTTACATATTATATACGAAATGCATATATATATATATATCTCTATAATATTATTTGAGAAGTCAGTTTCTTATGTGTCGTGCTCACGTTAACTCTCGCGATGGTTGATTACATAGATACCCTTAATGAATTGTTAAATTTTAAGTTTATTATTTATTTATTTTATTTAGTTTCTTTTTTACTTTTCCAAATAACATATATAAAAAAGGAAATATTTCTAAAATTTTAAAACAGATTTAAAAACGAAAATATATGTATATAATATAACTTTATTAAAAAGGAAAGTTCACAAAATAGTAATATACCCCATTAATATATATTTTTAAATAACATATAATATATATTCAAAATAATAAAATATATATGTTCATGAACATCCAAAATTTATCAGTTACACTTTATTTTCTAATATTTTTAGAAATCAACATATAATTTGATAAATAGTATGAAAATACTTGATATTTAAACGATAAATAAAACTAATTTGATTTGACTTACCTAAAATAAGAAATAAATAAATATTATGAGAATACATGTATATTTAAGCGATAAATATAACTAATTTTATTGGACAATTAAAATAAAAAGTAATTATACTTCAATTTTAACTCAATATACTCACAACATGAATGACTTGACTAATCTAATTTATATCTAAAATTAAACATCTAACTATAATAAGAACATATAATTTTATAGTAATAATAATCTATTTAATTTTATACCTATAAATTAGAGGTTGACTCAAAGCATATTAAAAAGAAAAAGGAAATATTAACCAATTACAATTTATTCTTTTGTACAATTTATTTATAGGCATGAGACTTCAAAATATTATCATTATATTCATTTATGTAATTTTGAATCAAACACTTCAGCTTATTATTTATTTTAGTTTAAGCACAATATATATATATATATTAAGTTTATATAATTTAACTATAATATATTTACATATCTAAGAATATATTTACATATCTAAGACAACAACCAACCGAAATGAAAATAAGAAAATTAATCATAGTTTATTATATTTACAATAAAAAATATTATAGCTGAATTCGAAAAATAAATATTATCGGATATACCAAATTGATAACCAAACCAACTATTGATCCAAAAAATAACTAAACCGACAATAATATATCCAAAGTCATATGTATAATTAGAATAATATAATATTTATTAATATAAATTATACATATAAATTGATACAAAACTAAAACTAAATATCAATCAATTATTATAAAATTTTATTTTTCTGAATATTTATACCCGTGCATGAGCACGGGAAAATCACCTAGTATATATATATAATACATGCCACAACCCATATCACCAAGATCCAGAAACAGAAATATATTATTCTTATAAATAATATTATCCAAAATACCACATCCTTATTAGTTAATGCATATAATATTTATGATTTGATTCTTCACTGGATAATGGCCTATATAGTATAATATGCATTTATATTTCATAATATAATTAAAAATTAAGCACTTGCAAAACACACAAACACGTATATATTAATATATGTATAAGCTTAGTAATAAAAAAATAGTAGGTAACTTATTCAGTTATTCCTCGGTGGATTTGAAAAACAAAATTAAAGTTGACATAGTCTAGTCCAAAATTAACTACAAACTGGATTTTAACCGGCCTTTTTCAAAGGCAGGTTACTTTATAAATTATTTAATACACTTTTTATTTGTTTTTAAATTGTTATTATATTTTAGTTCAATTTTTTTTCTTTATGATAAACATGATAAAATTTAATTGTTTTAAAAATATAACATGTTTAGTTTGTTACAATCATACAAAATGAAAATTATTTTATACTATCTTAATTTATACTATATTATTTGTATATTTTTTATTTATAGTAAATATATATTATATCTAATGTATCACTTTTTCAAATTTCCCATCCGTTTTACAAGTATTACTTTTGTTTGATGTATTATATTTTATATGAATTTAGATATATGTTTGTATGATTTAAGATTTTTAAAAAATTTGTGTGTTTAGTATAGATGACAATAGTTATATTTTATATCACTATTTATAATAACTATGAGATATATAAGATATTAGATCATTTTAGTTATAAAGTTACAACCCCTTATGCTATTTGTCATCATGATTTTCATCTAAATATGATGGTTTATGAAATATTGGTAGCGTAGATATATAAAATTTAAATACAAATGATATATTAGATTTTACTTACTTTCTTTATTTGGGTGAAAATCTCGGTGAGTATTTATTATTTATTGAATTTAAGATATTATGTAAATTTGATAAACCGAAATAATGAAATGAGTGTATCAATATATTTTAATAGAAATGAAAATGTATATAGTAATTAAATGTGATATCAATCTTTTAGTTCCTTGTATGTAAACAACACTCCAAATGACAGGCAAAAGGGAGAAACCAAAACATATAATGTTATATTATGTCAAAATATTAGTGATTTATTCAGAATATGTTGAATTTAAATTAATTATTAAGATATTGTATATATGATCGTACCATAAGTTTAGAAGATTAGTTTAGTTTAATTATATTGGTTACTATATCAAATTGTATATGTAACACATTTTTATATTTGGTCACAACATGTTCAATAAGTCTAAATTTTAAACATGCCAAGGCAAATTTCAAATAGGACTTTAGATTATAACACGTACATCCGTGCGGATAATTCTATTTTTTAAATATATTTGATATCCTCACAAATGTTTTTGATATATAATTTATATTTTAGTGTTATATACTGTATAAGTCTATAATATTATTGTTTATTTCTTATTTGAAATTATTAATATATATACTGATTTATTTAATACAATTTACTTTGTTATTATTTTTTATTACTTACTAATATATTTTCGAATTAGGTATAGTAAATAAAAATATGAAATAATCAAATAGAGAACCTCTTTTGAAATATGTTTTTTGCTTTAATTTATACATTTTGCATATAATACATTTTTAAATTTTATTTATTCATATTATAGAAAAGATATGATTAAAAATTTATATTTACATGTTGTGTTTAAGAAAATATACTTTTAACATATATCATTTTATTATTTTATGGGATTTATAAGTAAAAAATTTGGTTTGTTAAAATAAAATTTCCCTTTATTTTAGTAAATTTTATACATAATAGTATCTTTCATATTATTTTAGTAAATTTTATTGATATATGATATTTTTGATGTTATTATATTAAGTTTTTTTACTAAATTAAAACTTCAAATATTAGACTTCAAGTTTATTTTATTATTATTTTGAATTTCAATATTCATTTCCAAATTTTTAATTTTTTCAAGAAAACTTTGGATAATTACACAACCACTTTTGAGTTTGAAGCATTACATGAATTTTGAATTTTTTGTTACTACATTAATATATTATTTATAAAAATATTTTATTTTTGCTTAATATTTAAAAAAAAACTTCTTATCAGATTTAGTTA
Source organism: Eruca vesicaria subsp. sativa (assembly GCA_932364175.1). Lineage (NCBI taxonomy): Eukaryota > Viridiplantae > Streptophyta > Magnoliopsida > Brassicales > Brassicaceae > Eruca > Eruca vesicaria. The sequence goes on from CAKOAT010108600.1 coordinate 37,900, forward strand.
TAATTAAAATATAAATAAATTTATAATTAAAATTTGATTGTCTTTTAAATGAATTACTAAAATTTCATAGTTTTCTAATAACATATTTAAATAGTATATGACATAAAGGTTATTATATATTACTATATAACTATATTTTTTATATAAACATTTTTAAATAATATATTTGAGAAATTCAAAAATAAATAAAAATATAATATATAGTTGTATATATAATAATTAAAGCTATGTTAATACATTTATTTTGTATAAAAAATATTATATAGTATATGAATTTTAACACATTTTAGTGATGAATGATAATTTATTTAAGTGAAAAAACTTAAAAATATAAAAAATTTTTACTTGATAATTTTTCTTGTTTAAAAATAAACTATAGTTAATGGCAATTTATCATAATATTATATTAATTACAAAATTTATTAATGTGTTATCTTATAAAAATATTTAAAATTTCAAGTAAGATCTTGTTAGAATCTTTGTCGACAGATTTTATAATAATTAAATAAATTAAATTAAATTTATAATTAGTTTAGCATTAAGGTAAACAAATATGTCATATTAAATAATTCTTCAAATGGTCTTATTATGATTTGTTAATAGTAAATAAAAATAGAATCCTAAATTAATAGATTAGATACATACATTATGACATATGCTAGACAAATACAATGTTATCACGTACATATTAATATATGTTATTAAATATTATCAAATTCACACGTATGATTTTTAAATCAACATGGGATAGTTAACAAAAGACTTGGAAGATAATGACATCCATGTTTTAACTTTCAAATATATGAGTTTTTAAAAGTATGCGAGTTTTAGGAAAATATAGAAAGAAAACCATAAGAGAAAAATAAGAAATAATTTAACTATAGCAATACATAGTTTTTTTTTTTGAAACTTAGCAATACATAAATATTTGACAGAATTAATTTTCTACAACAATTCTATACAATTTAAAATAACATGAAAGAGAATGATGATATAAAAGAATAAATAAGAGATTAAATACATACAAATAAATACGCAAACATTACAACTCAAAGGAGTTTCTCGAAGTTAACAATTTTTTTAATTCACAACACATGTTTTGTTTACTGTTATTCTTTTCTGCTGGTCCACTCGAATATACTACTACAGTGATTTGGAAAGCTAGAAATCGAGTAGAGCCGGTCAAGTCGGTTATAGAGTAGATAAACCGGAAAGGTTCAAGAATTATTGAAATCGAACCACATTGGTACAACTTTCGTTTTCGCTGACTTCACAAAACTAATCATTGTACCCAACCTAACTCATCCCATTTATTTAAAACAAAAAGTGAAACTAACAATGGACCAATGGGTTTCTGTTGGGATAATAGCTTTAACCGAGAACCGGAAATCCCGGTGACTTCACCATCCCACAGTAACCAATAAAAACAGTTGGCTTCCCGATGCACTTGCCACGTGTATTGACAGAACAGCAGTGTCACCACGTTTCAACTTTCTGCTGTACAAATGACTTTCCTCCCTTTCCCGTAATTACACACTATTACTGTTCAATATAACACACACGTTATGAATGAAACGCCGTTTTAAGGGGGTTGGCAGCGTTTGGTTGAACCACCTAACAACCACCACTTTCTTTCACACTTATTATAGTTATCTCTATTTTTTGTTGGGAATCTTATAACTTTAGTATATCAGTGATTTTGTTTTTAAATAATAAACATAAAGCTGATGGTACTGTTACATGTCGACGAGATTTCTACTGTGATTACTTACAGTCAAAGTAAATTAAAAGCACTATAATTAATTTAAAATAACTAGATTGAACTAAGGGGCAATTTGCTGAATAATCATAAGAGAAAGGGAAATAAAGAATATAGCCATCAAATAGGTGATTTGACAATTACACACGCTTGTGGACGATTTTGTCCTTACAATCGCAGACGCGTCATGTTGAGCGAGTAGAACATTACAGCCATAACACTGTGAGTTTATTAAGTAAGTGAATGTACAAAGAAATGTAAGTGACTACAGTATGACAGTTGTAGTATAGGAAAGTGAGAAACGTTTTATTATTCAACTTGAGCTGTATATTGGGGGGGGGGGGTAAGTGGAAGAAAGGTAAGGAAAGCTTACGTTGAGTGATAGTGGGTATACATTATCTACTATCAATAATATACTATAGTACATGAAATGTATATGTGGAAGATGAGATCGGCACGTAAAAACATGAGGGATAAGCGTATACGATGATGTTCACCAGAGAGAATTGGATAGGGACCAAAATATGGTAACTCTTACACCAAACACGCACACTGAAACCACTTATATGGGGGCAAAAAAATACTATACTATATACATGATAGGATTGTACAAGATGGAATGGAAACAAAATCATCAAGAAATTGGAGGATTGTTTAGATGAAACATAGCATACATGCATGCGACAAAAGTTGGAACCGCATGTAGTATAGAAGAAGACTATACTATAACCGCGATAGTATTGTAAAAAATGGAATGTAAACAAAATCAGTAAGAAATTAAAGGTCTGTTTCATAACAGACTGTAAAGGTTTTGTGGGGTGTCACCTGAGTTCATGGCCACGAACTGGCAGAGTCTAGGAGGGGTTCATTGTTTCGTACAAAGCGATTATATTGTTAAGTAATGAAAGAGTAATATGAGGTTCAAGTTAGAGACTTCGGTAAATACAACATTGCGTAACTGTGAAGATAATACGACAACAAGTGAGAAAGTTGAAATGAATTGGAGTCGTCCGTAAATGATATGGATACTCCAATAGTGCGCACAAAGTGGTAAACCCATGGTGTAGACAAGAACCATCGTCAACATGATACATGTTGCAGAATGTACTATAATAGACTATACTACACATGAAATAGTGTAGGACCGAATGCGGGTATACTAGAAAAACAGTGTAGCACCAGATAGTAAAATATGGTAAAGCAAAATAAGCAGGATGTATAAACTGCAGGTGTACAGTACGTGCGAAGGTGAAGTCCAATACAGTAGCATATATATTATAGAAGATGTATTTGAACATCCAAACTTACAAAACATGTATTACACAATACAATAATACAATACATACACATAGAATACTATGTTTAAGTTCCGTTGAGAGGAAACAGTACACTATGTACTCCAGAAATTGGCAATCCAACACGCTATACTATGTAATACAGTACATAGTATTGGTTACCACCGTGCAAATACTACATCACGTTAGCAAGCAATGAAAATGTTTCAAAATTGGCTGGCGTAACTGCATATACGTGTCTTATACAAGCACAACAGAAAAGTATGGAAAGAGATTAGGAATTACTCTAGTACATGTTGAATAGTATAGGTACACAGAACTAGCCAAGGACTCCATTGAAAATAACAGTCGAAAACGTCCCAATGGTTACAAGAAAGAAACTTCATAAACGTCGATAGTAATATCCGGGTAAACACCAAAGTACAACATGAATTCAATCGGCAAGAGTACAAACAAACTATACTATTGGTATTATTTTATAGTATTTGTGACAACAATACGAATGGTGGAGCACTTTAGCAACCAATGAAAGGGAAGTAGATATACACATGATCGGTTATAAAAATTTGTAGGTTTTATGTATTGGTATACATAAACGTCCACCACAACTCATACTTCTTAAGCGTCACCTGCTGACATGACAATATCTAATGGGAAAACATAACTGAAACTCTATGGCTTTCCATTAACATAATTTTTCTAAACTATGACTCTGCAAGCTTCTCCTTCGAGGCATCAGATAGAACGTCTTTTATAACTTACACCCATCTTAAATTGAAGTAGTTGTTTATTCTTTTTTCGGCCGGTTGGTTCGAACCCCCTCTCAAACAAGTGTTCCGGTAAGCCAAAATCCTCCATAATCTACAAGGATAGACAAACGTTAACTCACTAACTATAATAGAAAAAAAAATCTCGGTACTTCGACTTGCAAAACAGTTTTCACAGCTATAGACGTCTATACATTAATAAGTGAAGACTATACTATTTTCTCCATGTTTAGTCTGCGTTACTGACATACATTTTCCAAAATTTATAAACATAAATACTATACTCAATTTCCAATAGAATGGTCTATGTATGGTCATTAAGAACCCGTTTTCAACCTTACAACTTTTAACGCTTGCACGTTTATTTCTCGAAACAAGTACGCTAAGTTACCCAATTTAACTGTGGTAACCACATACATTTCCTATTCAATTAACCTGTTAATAATAATGAATACCAATCAATACAACTATATACTACAAACCAATATATATAGCCTATTGACAAAACTCTTCACCGCGAAGCTGAGATCACATGATACCGACATCCAATAACAAAAGCAATTCTCTAACTTTCTATTCTCTAAACACATATTTATAGTCCACTAAAAACACTTTAATATTTTCTTCGGACACCAACCATTGGAGACACTTAATTTTTCAATAGTAGACAGTAATACACCAACCTGCCATCCATCTACTACCTACCTACGTACCTACGTACTACAATTGTTTCTTCCTAGTTCTATAGACGTATATCCATGGAAACATGTGAAGGCTATACTATTTTTCTCATTGTATAGTCTGCGTGCTTGACATAAATCTAAAAGGTTTTACTACCTCCGTACCATCCTACTACACTTGTTTCTTCGTAGTTTTATACTATTCAGACATATGTAGACACCTCAACAACTTTGCGAAACAGTATACCCCAAAAATAAACTGATATACATGGTACCTCAGAATGACTATACTCAATTTCCAATAGAAATGTCTATCTACCCCAATTTAACCGTGATATACTATCACACACATATATATAGACACATACATATCCTTTTGAAATCAATTGGTCGGAAAAGTAACAATCGAGACGCTGCATATTTCAAATATTTGACAGTAACACACCAGTCCGACAGACACCGACTACCGCAATGCATCAAAGAAAAGATTCACATTTCTGATTATAGCTTATAGTTGACGGATTCAACCACGATAACGGCGGGGAAAAAAACCTAAATGACTGGACTGTGGTTATAACCCAATCGACGTAGTAATATGGTCGAGGAAGTAAAATCAACTTATTATTGAAGGCAAATTGGGGATTTACCTATTAGATGATGATTATACTTGTCTTCTGAGTCGTAATCACACTATTCCCAACTTAAACTCTAACGCCGGTGGGACGCGTTTCCGGTGCCCAAGTGACGACGACTATTCTTTTCACGGTTGAGATATAGAACTCTGATTTCTTCTTCCTTCAGTCATCTTCCTCTTCTTTTTTTCAATTTGTGACCCGATATAAGCTATTTCAATTAGAATTTAGAAAAGGGGACGGAAGCGATAGTTCTCTTTCACGCGCAGGCTGAGGGTAGAAGGGAGAATAAGTGGTATATTATGTATCATAACATAGCTATTGGGTTACTATAGCTATTTACTTTTTTTTTTTGGGAGAAATGGTTATCGGCCCAAATTTCCCTTGAACTAAAGTGTTTCCAAAAAAAAAAAACTAGATTGAACTAAACAAACAAAACAAATAAAATAACGAGAGCTATTTGATATAATAATCTTTAAAGGTTAGTTTTCAGTGAATTGTAAATGATTTTAGATGAATAAATAAAATGTTAGGCTTTTAGTTAAAATATCAAAGTTCCATCTGCATTGTGATTTATTTAAAAAAGTATGATTTAGATTTTTATATTTGAAATAAAAATCTACAAATACATGCTAAAATCAAAAAGTTGGATGAAACTGAATATGAAAGAACTTTTGTGAATTAATGTTTGAATAATATGTAATTTTATATTTTAATAAAACAACCACTTCAAGTTATAAATTGTATATCCTTCACAATTTAATTAAATATCAGATGTAAATTATAGCCTAAATGACTAACATAAGAAGAAATAAATATTATAAATATCTGAATAAGAACAGATCTATCTATAAACAACTTTTTCACACTCCTTTGTTTGCCTAATATAGTAAATGGAGATTTTTTGTTTTGATTTTGTCTGCTGTTGATGGATTGAGTGAAATCTCATTGTATTCAATGTAAATATTAATCCATTATAAATAAATGCTTTTATTCCACCATATTATCAGCTTCTTAAACTAAAGAACAAGTTGCAGTCAATAAATTAATCACATCTCTCTCTCTCTCTTGAATAATACTCCAGTATTTTTTGTTGAGCTGGCCACCAAAGAAAAACAATTCCAACCGCAACAATTACGGAAAACGTTACAAGCGTTTATTTAAATACCTAATGGGTTGATAAGTATATATCGGAACCTTCCGGATCCACCACCTATCTTTATTGAATTGTACTTATTTTAATTACGAACATCTTTTTTATTTATATTTTTAAAATTACGGTGGCCATTAAAGTATACACGTTTCGACTTTACAGTATAAAACTATACATTATTCTTTCCTAACAATTTTTTTTCCGGTTTTCCAAGTTTCATCCTCTCCTCTCTCTTTCTCTCGGTCCGCTTTTAGCATCTACAGTTTCTCTCTCCTCTACGCCGGAGAAAAACCGATTTCTCCGGCCGTTAACCGGTGAATAGATTCCGTTTCACCTCGAGAGCGCCTCCGTAAATCTCTTCCTTCTGGTGGATAGTGTATGTGGTGATTTTGGTGTTTGTTTGACGGCGATTCGGATCTCCGCGTTTGACTCGGTCCTGACTCGTTTCGCGGCGTTTTCGTAGAATGTGGCTCGCGGTGTTTGCATGCCAGGCTTTGTATTGAACTCGCTGCTCGAGATCGTGATCTAGGGTTTCGTCTCTGTTCTTTTGTTCGTTGCTTGTTGCGGTTGGTTTGTGTAATCCGTCGAGAAAAAAAAACGGAGGCTCACGGAGATAGGTTACGGAATGCTATGGTGAGATTGATTTCCCCTCTCTCGTTACATAGGTTTCTAAATCAATTTTCTCCCTCGCATATAATCTTGTTTAGCTTGAGCCTCTCGTGAATTTCGTTGATATCGATTTCTCTAGATCAGATCTCATACATTGCTTGAATTTCATCTTGATTTTAACGTTTTGGATTCGTGACTTCATCATCGGTTGAGGATAATCTCTCACACGTTTCTTTTTTATTTTGGTCACACGTGTGAAACTCAGATTTGATGAGCTCTGTTGAAATTGCGACGAATCGCTCTCTTTTTAGGTCAAACAATAATTGTGTGTTTGTAGAGGAAGGTTTCGATGGTTTCTGACTCGCTTTCTGGGACGGTGTTGAAAGTTGACTTTGTAGGGGTATTGGTCAAAGAGATAAGGCGGTTATGTGGTAGTGAAAATGTTTATGCCTTTTCAAACTTCTAGGTGTTGACTGTTTCTAACTTCTGTGTTCACTTTAGTCATCTTAGCTTTTCTCGAGTTTAATATTTTTGTATCTATTAGTGTGAATGGTGGTGGACCTAATTGTACATCTATGACTCCCAGTTTATGTATATGACTAGCTGACGCTTGTTTTTTTTGGCAGGCGGAAAGGAGGAGTTGCTTGTCGAAAGAGGCTAAAGATGGGTTAGAATATCTGAAACGTAAAAGGCTTCAAAAGATGAGATCAGACTCTGTCAATGAAACAGTAGACTTCAGCACAATGGCTAGAAGTGGTGGTGATGCTTTGAGACCTTCTTTAGCGTCACGTGGAATCAGATTACGTGTAACTTCTAGTGGTGCAGTACCTACTGCTGGTAAGGGTGCCTTTTTGAAGGAAAAATTGGACAAGTTTGAGGGGGATGATCTAAGATGGACCGAGAGGGTTCCTGAATGTCCTGTCTACAGACCAACAAAGGATGAGTTTCAGGATCCTTTGACTTATCTGCAAAAGATTTTCCCAGAAGCTTCAAAATATGGTAAAATTGACATCAAAAGTTCTCATTACGAAAGGACTAGTGCTGTATTAATTTTTGGCTGCATCTGTTAGCTGAAGCGATATAGTAGTCCCAGCCTCTAACGGAGGTTCAACTGTAAACAATTTCATTTTGTTTTTTTGTCCAATTTCTGATTCTGCTTGTTTCTGGCAGGTATTTGCAAGATCGTATCTCCTTTGACACCAACAGTTCCTGCAGGCGCTGTGTTGATGAAAGAAAAATCAAATTTTAAGTTCACTACCAGAGTGCAACCCCTTCGTCTTGCTGAGTGGGATTCGGATGATAAAGTTACATTCTTCATGAGTGGGAGGTTTGTAATTAGCCCTGAATTATTTACCTCACACCATTTTATAGATTTTATTTGACTATTTGTTAACTTCTCAGGAACTATACATTCCGCGATTATGAGAAAATGGCCAACAAGGTATTTGCACGTAGATATTGCAGTGGTGGCTCTCTGCCCGACTCATTCCTGGAGAAAGAATTCTGGAAGGAAATCTTGTGTGGCAAGACTGAATCAGTTGAGTATGCCTGTGATGTAGATGGTAGCGCATTTTCATCTGCACCAGGTGACCCGCTAGGAAGCAGCAACTGGAACTTGAATGTATTGATTTACCTCAACTTTAGCTTTTGTGTTTTCTTTGCATTAAAGAAAACATATGCCTGGTTATTTAAGTTTGGAGGTTATATTTCTTTTGTGTCTCTACTTTCAGAAAGTTTCAAGGCTGCCGAAGTCTATCCTGCGCCTTCTTGAAACATCCATTCCGGTATGTCAGAAGTAGTACAGTTACATTAAGTTAACATAAGAAGTTTCTGTTTATCCTCTTTTAACTTTGGATTTTTCTTGTTTCAGGGAGTCACTGAACCGATGCTTTACATCGGAATGCTGTTTAGTATGTTTGCCTGGCATGTTGAGGACCATTATTTGTACAGGTAAGTTAAACAAAATCTTGGCTATAGTATATGGTTACTAAAGCATGGCCGTCTAAAGTGTTATAATATACTCTCTTTACCCTTTTTCTTTAAACAGCATCAATTATCAGCATTGTGGAGCATCGAAAACATGGTATGGGGTTCCAGGATCTGCAGCGCTAAAATTTGAAAAGGTGGTCAGAGAGTGTGTGTACAATGATGATATTCTATCAACTTGCGGAGAGGATGGAGCCTTTGATGTGCTTCTAGGAAAGACTACTATATTCCCACCTAAGATTCTTTTGGATCATGATGTGCCGGTGTACAAGGCTGTACAGAAACCTGGAGAGTTCGTTGTAACATTCCCTAGGGCTTATCATGCGGGTTTCAGCCACGGTACAACATAGATCTCTAAATTTACATTTTTATTGGTCAGAGAGTGGATATAATATTCATCTGAGTATACGGCTGTGTTTGAAAAAATGTTCTAGGTTTTAACTGTGGTGAGGCAGTGAACTTTGCAATGGGTGACTGGTTTCCTTTTGGAGCTATTGCTAGTTGCCGGTATGCTCATCTTAACAGACTGCCATTGCTTCCTCATGAAGAATTGATTTGTAAGGAGGCAATGCAGTTAAACTCAAGTCCCAAACCCGAGAATCTGGATTTTACACCTGCGGAATTGGCAGGGCAACGAAACATCAAGACTGCCTTTGTTCACCTGATTCGTTTTATTCATCTGGCTCGATGGTCTCTAATGAAGTCAGGATTATGCACAGGCCTTGTTTCGAATACATATGGAACCATCGTATGCAGTATGTGTAAACGGGATTGCTACTTGGCGTTTATAAACTGCCATTGCTACTCACATCCTGTCTGTCTTCGTCATGGTAAAGCCTTTCCTCTGTTGTTTCCATCAGCACACATCCTTCACTTTTCTTTATTTTATTGACGTTCTTATTGTCTCATTGTCTAGATGTTAAAAAGCTTGACCTTCCATGTGGGTCAACACGCACTCTTTTCTTGAGGGATAACATTGAAGACCTGGAAGCTGCTGCAAAGAAGTTTGAGAAAGAAGATGGAGTCTCAGAGATGACTACAGCTGACGAAGAGTTATACACATATCCATCGTCAGTCACTCTTTCAGCTGCAAAAGAAGATGGATATTCACCGTCTTCCACTATATACTTTGACTTCAAAACCGAGTTAGAGATGACATCTGGAAATCCTGTCATGAGCTACGAAGCAAATGCTCCATGTATATCCTCGGTTACTGATGATTACGTAAGTTTCTGACCAAGAACTCCCAACAAAACAAACACTCCTTAACCGTCTCTTTTCTAAATATTTGATTTTCTGTTTTGGTTACAATGGCAGGTAAATAGACGAGCTAACTGTAGTAGCAGTAGTGATTCTAAGCCCCTAGAAGAAGTAGCAAGCAGCAGTAACAAGAAAACTCGGTTCTTCTCTGCGGTTAAAGATGAACCCATAGTGACGGATCAGGAAAGTGACGGTTCTGATTCCGAGAGTTTCAGAGTCAAACGCCGTTCAGTGAAATTGGAAAACCGAACAGTTGTTCTGGAGACAAGAGACTCTGGACATCATCAGGTATGGAAAATCACATAATATTTACTGTTATCATGAATTAAACTAACCGGGAAGTTTATCTTTGTTATATGGGAATAGGATCTTAAAAGATTGAAGAGACCGCAGAACTACCACGAAGGAAGATGTAGTGCTAGTATCAATAGTATAAGTAAGCAAGAAGAAGAAATGGTGTTAGTAATATCAAACAGAAAGGAAACTGATGAGCAGCAAAGTGACGTCATGATGATGAAGAATGAGAATCAGTTTGTTGGTGGGTTTAAACGTCTGAAAGTGAAAGGGTTGATAAAGCCGTAACGTGACAGACAGCTTCAACTTCCTCCTAACTACAATTATTTTAATTTTGCTGATCTCTAACTCAATACAGGGAAAGAAAAAGGGGAATCAAAAGCAAAATATTCGGTTATCTGATTTTTATATTTTTTCTATTACGGGAAGAAGAAAGAAGACGAAAGAAGCAACAACAGAGAAGCATTAACAAAAGCCAACCTACAACCAAGACTATTGGTTTCTTTTTTAGGATTTACCAAATCTTTGATTCTTTGTGTACATCCATCTGTACACCTTTAATCTCTTTCATGTTCCTTCTTCTTTTCGTCTTTTATGATGTAAATCTCTTCTTTTGTTCTCAACAGAAATGGTTTAGTTTTTTTTTCCCTTACGATGGCTTTTGTTACTGTTGATGATGATGCGTAGACCCTCATGATTTTTTTCTCCTTTTCGAGAGTTCCAACTCTTAGCATGTGATAATGACATCTTCTAAAGTTGTCTACATTTTTCTGAAAAATATTATGTTTTTTCACCAAGTGATATTCAAATGTTTACTAGCCATCTTATTGGTACAAATCTAAAACTATTAAAATAGATATACAAATAGAAAATATCCCATAATTTTCTTCAAAATTTACAAATTTAAGTCACTGTAATTAAAACATAGTAATTTTGATTAATGTCTAACTATTTAAAAATGTTTTCATCAGTCCATGGATAGCTAGCCTATTATGTGGTAACAATTTAAAATACAGATATGCCATCTTTCTGAGATTCCAACTCTTAGCATGTGATAATGACATCTTCTAAAGTTGTCTACATTTTTCTGAAAAATATTATGTTTTTTCACCAAGTGATATTCAAATGTTTACTAGCCATCTTATTGATACAAATCTAAAACTATTAAAATAGAAATACAAATAGAAAATATCCCAGAATTTTCATCAAAATTTACAAATTTAAGTCACTATAATTAAAACATAGTAATTTTGATTAATGTCTAACTAAAAAATGTTTTCATCAGTCCATGGAATTTTGCTGGGTGATAGCTAGCCTATTATGTGGTAACAATTTAAAATACAGATTTGATATAAAAAATATATATAATTAAAATTGTTGACAATTAAATATAATTTAAATTAATACAATCTATTGTATGTAAATAATGGCAAATCTCCAAAATAACACTTTTCTAAGTTTATGTCACAAAAATAGTATTCAAAAACTAAAATAACCGAAATAACATTTTATCTTTTGAAAATTTTAAAAATATTTTATTTTTAAAAAATTAAAATCTTATCCCAAAACCCCACTTCCCCAACTCTAAACCCTAAAACCTAAATTCTAAACTCAAACCCTAAACTTTAAGGGAAATTGCCAGAAATAACACTTTCAAGATACCACTTTTCAACTTTACACTAACCAACTTTACCATTAAAATTTTAATACTCAAAATACTATTAGAATTTAGGGTTTAGGGTTTTGGGTTTAGGATTGATAGTTTAGGGTTTAGTGTTGATTTTTTAGGGTTTAGGGTTTATTTTTTAGGGTTTAGAGTTTAGGGTTTAAGGTTTAGAATTGATATTTTAGGGTTTAGGGTTTACTTTTTAGGGTTTAGAGTTTAGAATTGATGTTTTAGGGTTTAGGGTAATATTTTATTTAATATTTATTTTATGTATATATATAAAGAACAAAGATATAAGAGTCTTTTATCCTTTAATAAAATGTGTATGGTAAACATGAAAAGTGGTACCACCAAAGTGGTATAATTGAAATTCTCCCAAACTTTAAATACTAAGCCCTAATTCCCATTCCTTAACTCTAAACTCTAATGTATAAATTAATTTATTATTGGGATATAGATGTATATTTATCTCTTTTGATAAAACATTAAGTGATATTTTGATCATTTTTATTCTTTAGTGCTATATTTGTGACAAAACGTTTTTAGTGCTATTCTAATCATTTTCTTAAAAAAACTAGTGACATGGTATATTAATATTTTAGCAAAAAGACATGGTATATTAATACATAATTCTAATTTTTGACCCAATCTAATTATCTAAATGATTAATCACTCATACAATAAAAGATATATATAACACAATACAAAAATATAAAAGTAATTTATGGTAGGAATAATAAACTAAAATCTAACAAATGAAACCATTATATGAAACCATTAAATTTTTGTGTTTTGAAATGCTTATGTAATTATAAAAAAATCAGCCGTGCAGCACAGATCAAAATTTAGTTAGTTGTTAACTAGTGTAACAGCTAAGAAGTTGACCATATTATAATACACATGTGACAAGTTGTTTTCAGTAATATCGTTGACCATATCTTAATAATTCAAAAATATCCAGAATATAAAAGAAACGAGGATATATAATGTTTTTTCGACAAATATTTCCATTAATTTAAAAACAAATGAGGACAACATATACAGGGGAACTGAAACTTTTTTTTCTATTTCGACAAATACTTCATGGAGAATTTCAATTATACCACTTTGGTGGTATCATTTTTCATGTTTACTATCAACAAAGGAACATTTTCAAAAATACACATTTTATTAAAGGATAAAATACTCTTATATCCTTGTTCTTTATATATATACATAAAATAAATATTAAATAAAATATTAACCCTAAACCCTAAAACATCAATTCTAAACTCTAGACCCTAAAAAGTAAACCCTAAACCCTAAAAATCAATCCTAAACCCTAAAATATCAATTCTAAACCTTAAACCCTAAACTCTAAACCCTAAAAAATAAACCCTAAACCCTAAAAAATCAACACTAAACTCTAAACTATCAATCATAAACCCAAAACCCTAAACCCTCAATTCTAATAGTATTTTGAGTATTAAAATTTTAATGGTAAAGTTGGTTAGTGTAAAGTTGAAAAGTGGTATCTTGAAAGTGTTATTTCTGGCAATTTCCCATACTTCAATTATGAAAATTTGAACTCTCTAAAAGCATCCCCAAAAATATTCTTTATTTTATAATTTACAAAATTTTATATTTGAAGTTTAAAACTGTTATGTTCCAAAAACAAAACTTCAAATTTAACTCCAAAATTATTTGTATTTTATACTATAATCCTTATATTTCTCATAAATAATTTAAATTCATAAAAAATATAAATAATTATCACAGATACAAATATTACAGCAATATTAACTGATAAAATGTTACACTAAATATAAAATTATAAATAGAAACATATAATTAAATATTAAACTACAAACAAAATATCACATTATATCTTGTAATATTGTCGTTGCATAGTTCTAGTTTTAAAATATTTTAAAACTTATTTTGATATTATTTTTCGTAAAAAGTATTATGTAAATTTTAAATTTACAAATAATTTTGAAATAATTATGAGATAAGAGTTTTTAAGGATTTAAACAATAAATAACAAAACAATTAAGAATTATAAATATGATATGTAATTGTAAGGACCATACTGCAAATAAAATATAAAACTTCAAATTTAAAATTTTGATTAGTGAAATTCTATATTTGAAGTTTCACTACTCAAAATTTCAAATTTGAAGTTTTAGAGTTTTTTTGGAGAACCAAAAACTTCATATTTGAAGTTATAGAGTGTCTTTTGGAGATGCTCTAAAAATAATCTTATGTGATGTTTTTTTTTAAATATGTAAAATTTAAATTTATAAAATAATTTGAAATAATTATGAGATAAAATATTTTAAGGATTAAAACGATAAAAACAAAATATTTAAGAATTATAAATATGATGTGTAATTGTAAGGACGATGATGCTAATAGAATATGAAAACTCAAATTTGAAGTTTTAAATAATGAAACTTCAAATATAGAGCATCACTATCCAGAACTTCTAATTTAAAGTTTCATATTTTTATTTATATTTTGGTCTTGAAAATTACGTACCATATTTATTATTCTTAAATATTTTGTTATTTAACATTTTAATCCTTAAAATTCTTATCTCATAAATATTTCAAAATTGCTTTTGTAAATTTAAATTGGGTTTTCTGCGAAAAACCCTCAATGTGAAATTCAAATTGGGGTTTCTGAAAAAAAACCCTCAATGTGATTTTTTTGCAAATTAATCCGCGAACTCAAAAATCCACGGGTCAACGTTCCAAATGCCAATCAAACCGAAATATAACCCTTGGTCGTATATATGTGTATTTGACTGTGTATAATTTTAACATTCTTTGATAATATGTCGTAATTACACTAATTTTTAATGTAAAAAAAATTAATTTGCAGAACCTAGGGTTTGAACCTTGAACCTTAAACATAAAAAAGTTGCATAAAAAACCTTCAAAATGACATTTATTAACACTTTAAACCTTGAACTATTTTCACTTGCACTTTAAACCTTCAAAGTAACATTTATGTCACAAAAAACCTTGAACATGAAAATCTGACCTGTTGAACAAGTAAAACATGTAATCTATCAGTTTTTCGAAAAAGAAATATTTAATAAATAATCAAAAAATAAATAAAAATCAATTAAATTTTCAAAAAATAAAGAAAATTTCAGAACATAAAGAAAAATTTATATAAAAATAATTTAAAATATCAAAAAATAAGTAAAATTCTGATATTTTTTTTTAAAAAAGAAAGAAAGTTCACAAAATTAATTTATCAGGTTTTTCCCGAGAAATAAATATTTAATAAATAGAAATTTAATAAATAATCAAAAAATAAATAAAAAATCAATTGAATTTTCAATTTTTTTTTAAAAAAAATTCATAACATAAAGAAAATTTATAAAAAATAAATTGAAATACCAAAAATTAAATAAAATTCAGAAAATTAAACAAAAATTAAAGAAAATTCAGAAAATTGAAAACTCAAAAGTTTAAGATAGTTTTTAGAAAATTACAAGATTAGGTTTTTAACTATTTGAAACCATCAACTTCAACAGTGATATGTTTGAAATTTTTATTGTCAACGATGATATGCGAGTTTTATTGGAAAATTGCATAAAAATTAGACGATTACTTCTTTTCAAAAATCTGAAACAGTATAGTTGAGACTAAAAATTTCAAATATATCACTATTGACGATGATGGTTTCAAACAGTGTTCAATTTTTGTTAAAATGTTTCGTTATGTTCTAAATTTTTCTTTAATTTTTTGAAAGGTAATTTAATTTTTGATTTTTATTTAATTTTTGTTTGGTTTTGTGAATTTTCTTTTATTTTTAAAATTTTCAGAATTTATTTAATTTTTGGTATTTCAAATTATTTTTTTTATAAATTTTTCTTTATGTTCTGAAATTTTTTTTAATTTTTTTAAAATTTAATTTTTATTTATTTATTAAATATTAATTTTTTTTTAAAAAAACCTGATAAATTACATGTTTTACCTGTTCAACAAGTCATATTTTTAAGTTCAAGGTTTTTTGTAACACAAATGTCACTTTGAAGGTTTAAAGTTTAAAGTGTTAGTAAATGTTACTTTGAAAGTTTTTTATGCGATTTTTCCCTTAAACATAATATGCATGATATCTAACCATTTCGGCAACAGATGTATATGTTCACTTAACAAACGCAGTCAAATATATTTCTAAAATCATTCCGAAATGACTTTGATTCTTCTTCCCTTGGACATGGGTGCTTACATAATGAATATGGGGTGATCCCATTTCGATTGTTCTTCAGAACGATCTCACATGTTTTGTAATCTCAGTTA
Source organism: Eruca vesicaria subsp. sativa (assembly GCA_932364175.1). Taxonomy (NCBI): domain Eukaryota; kingdom Viridiplantae; phylum Streptophyta; class Magnoliopsida; order Brassicales; family Brassicaceae; genus Eruca; species Eruca vesicaria. The sequence continues at coordinate 54,299 of CAKOAT010108600.1, forward strand.
CCAATAAACCTATCAATCAATCAATAAGATACGGATCACAATATTAAAACAATCAATCTCTTATTTTAAAAATACTCTGGAATTCAAAATCCAAATACATCACAAATTTATCTAACCACTCCAATTCATAGATAAAGACATCACAAGAAAATAAAACTGAGCTCTTCCCATATCATTTATCTTATCCGTTCAAATATACCATGAACATAGTTCCAAAATGTCATACTGCCAACTTCACCCCATTCTCTGTCATGCAGATCACATGCCTGCAAATTGCGCGGAGTGGCTTTGGCCAGATGATAAGGTCTTCCAGTGTACATGTGGTAGAACTTCGCCGCGGGAGATTTGCTCTCATTTCAACCTCAACTTCTCCTAATAGAGAAGCTGTGCCATATTTATGATTCAAAATGTGTTAGATCGTTTTGAACAACAATCGAAATGGGATCACCCCACATTCATTACGCAATCTCCCATGTCCAAAGGAAGAAGAAGAAACAAGGTCATTCGGAATGAATTTAAAAATATATATAATTGCGTTTCTTAAGTGAACAAATATATCTGTTGGCCAAAATAGTTATATAGCATGCATATTATGTTTAAGGTTTAAGGTTTGAAACCCCAGGTTCTACAAATTATTTTTTTTTCATTAGTGTCAAAAGGACGTAGTATTGAAAAATATCAAAATTATACACAGTCAAATATACATATATACGGCCGAAGGTTATATTGCGGTTTGAATGGCATTTAGAGGATTGACCAGTGGATTTTTGACTTCGCGGATTAATTTGTGAAAGAAAACCACACTGAGAGTTTTTTTTTGGCAGAAAATAATTTTTTTTAAGAAAAGATCAAGATAAGATTTAAAATACTTTAAAACTAGAATTAGACAGCAACAATGTTATAAGGCTTAATGTGATATTTTGTTTGTATTTTAATATTTAATTATATATTTCTATTAATAATTTTATATTTTAGTGTAACATTTTATCAATTAATATTGCTATAATATTTTTATATATATGCTAGTTATTTATAAAATTTCTAGGCATTTGAATTAGTTATGACAAATACAAAGACCATTATCTAAAATTCAAATATTTTTGAATTTAAGTTTAAAATTTTGGTTTTGAAGCATAAAATCTTTAAATTTTAAATATAGAGTTTTACAAAACTCTAAAATAGAGAATTTTTTAGAGATGTTCTAACTAAAAATGAATCATATATAAATATTTAACCAGAAAAAAGGTTTTCATTATTATTACATTGCATAGTATAATGCCTCTGTTATCCGGTTATTGAGATCAATTCATTTTTAATTACCAATAACCACCATCTCTTCAACCACAACATCTTCTTTTATAACAATAACTATTACCTCTTCTGTAATGAGAATCAACTCTTTTATGATCATATCCATTACGAGTCCATCATCATCGAAGACACCACGACCACCACAAATGCATAACTTCTACCTACCGATTCCTCTGTAACCACCAGCTCTTCGTAATGCCATGTTTGTCGTAAGTTTTATACATAGTATAGTATTCTTAGACCATTTGATAATTTAACTAATAAGTACTATACTATTTAGTTTTGTTCACTACTATTTATACTAGTTGCATATTCCCCGCGCAAGCGCGGAGCTGGGATCATTATGTTTGCGTGTATTTTTTTCGATTGTTGGTTTAGTGGATTCTTCTAATGACACCAATTAATAATGAAATGGAAATTTCATGTTTTTATATCGTATGTCAAAACTTGATATAATTCTATATTTATAGTATTTATATTTGTATTAAACGATTTATCAATATGAAAATAACATTAATTAATTAAGTTAATATTCGTTGTTTAAGTTTCATTAGATAGGTTTTTATATATGGTTTTTTTGTAAGTTTGGGTTTTGTTCATAAATGATGTGGCATTTTTATCTACGGAGTCATCGACTGTGGGAATTCATTCGCCGAAGTCTGGAGTCGGTGGTGAGAAATGTTTTCAATGAAATTATAGTAGTTATTAAAATGTAAGAGAAATTACATATTCATTTAATAAATAACTTACTTAAATTTTGTTGTTTATTTTATTTTCTTTCACATACAATTTTTTTTGAAAAATATTAAGAATGTGTTAAATGTTATTTATATGCGAAGTAAGGTTTATAGGAATAGTTAGGCTATAATATAGTTTTTAGTGTGTAAAAGTAGGTGTGTTTTTTTTTGCTGTAAATAGTTTTTATATCGTAGATCAAAACTTGATATAATTCTATATTTATAGTATTTATATTTGTATTAAACGATTTATCAATTTGAAAATAACCTTAATTGAGTTAATATTCGTTGTTTAAGTTTCATTAGATAGGCTTTTATATATGGTTTTTTTGTAAGTTTGAGTTTTGTTCATAAATGATGTGGCATTTTTATCTACGGCGTCATCGACTGTGGGAATCCATTCGCCGAAGTCTGGAATCGGTGGTGAAGAATGTTTTCAAGGAAATTATAGTAGTTATTTAAATATAAGAGAAATTATATATTCATTTAATAAATAACGAAAATAATTAATTTTTGTTGTTTTATTTTATTTTATCTCACATACAAATTTTTTGAAAATATATATTAGGAAATATGTGCAATGATTTAACTTTTTAAGCTCCTAATCTATATTATTCAACCCTCATTAAGCCATCCACGTATGCATCCGCGTGGAATTCACTTTTTGTTTTGTTTTTTTTTGGTCTGTTCGTTTTTCGATTTATTTTTTATTATTTTTGGGTTGAGCTATATTATAATAGGATAGTTTTAAGGTTCTTTAAGCCATCCGTGTAGGCAACCACGTGAGACTTGTTTTTTTTTGTTTTTTGTTTTATTGTTCGTTTTGGATTCATTTTTAACTATTTTGGGTTTGAACTTGTTAAGGTTTAGGGTTTATACAACTATTTTGATCTTTAAAACAATAAGCCCAAAAAAAACATAAGAACCTTATAAACAAAAAGTCCATATGATAATAACCTAAATAAAAAAAATCAAAAATACATGATAGCTGCGTGGTTTGAACCCACGCCCTTGCAAACCAAACATTGGTACTTAGACCACTTGGCTAAACTGATATTCTTTGTTTGTAGCCATTTAAAAAAAACTATCTATTTTAATATAAAAATGTGGGATCCACAATCTGCCTATGTGGACACCTTAAGGAACCTTTAAACTGTATCATTATAATATAGATTTTCGTTTGCATAAACTTGTACAATGGAAGAGTATGACCACATGAATGATTTATTATTTTGTTTCATGTTGTTTAATATTTTATTAGATACATATGATTATTAGAAGTAACCTTAGATGTCCAAAATATCTATTTTTGATACATCATTTATCTGAACTAATATTTAGTATACCATTTAATATGTTTCATTCTATTTATTCTTTTTCCAACCACATTCATTACATCGGCCACCACCACAAACACTACCACAACTATAGTAACTTCTATTATGAAAGTCCACCATTTTTATGTATCCATACTTCCTTTGTAACCACCACTACCGTAGTCACCACCACTGTTGTTTTGATAACTACCACTGTCGCTTCCTCCCTCGACTGCCACTGTGGTAACCACTACCAAGATAGATTTATATGTGGGAAAATGCCATTTAAATTTCGAACTTATCAAAATAAGCCAAAAATCTTAACTTTCGATTAAGCCAAGAAAATCTCAAAGTTTTAAATTTTTTTCTAAAATAATCCCAAATTTGTGTTGATTCTACCTTTTTAAACTTGCCGTAGTGACCCGTTAATTTATGTTAACCTTCTGTTAGTTTATTAAACAAAATTAACGTTTTACTTTTATGATTAAAAAAAAAGCACGTAACCTCTCTTCTTCTTCATCAATACAAAGCCCTAATTCCCAAAAACTTCTCACCTAATTCCCTATATTTCTGCAGAAGAAGAAAGTGAAACTCTCGATCATTTTAAGAAAACAGATGGAGAGGCCGAAGAAGCTTGCTCATAGACGTCATAAGAAGAAGGCTGCAGCGATTGAGACAGTTGAAAAGGAAGACGATGCAGGTGAAGGTCGTGAGCTTGAGAACATGTTGTATATGTAAAGAACAAACCAAAGTTGATAGTGTTTAGCACTAGCCCAAGACCGTAGTACCCGAGATACCCGAAAGAAACAAGAGAACTTCTAAGTATGAAGAATAATAAGGAAGAACTCTCAAAAGGATTTAGAGAACTTTGAGTAGACACTCTTTCTTTCTTTTAAGAAAACTTTCTTATTACTTTACTTGTTCAACTTCTTTGTGGTTTATACAAATGAGAGGGTGAAGAGGTATTTATAGCCTCCTAAACTACCTTACAAATATCTAGATTATTCTATTATAACCTCCTTACTTCTTAGATTTTTATTTTTATTCTCTAGATTTTTCTACTACAATATCTATATATTATTCTACTTGAGGAGGTGATGATTTTTCTAGAAAGATTCTAAAATTTTCTTAACTTTGGGTTTAGTCCAATAAGATTATTGGAACCCATAATTAAGCAAAGCCCAAAATCAAGTTTAACTTCAATACTCCCCCTTAAACTTGATTTTGTCCACCATTCCGAGCTTTGAACGGAGTATCTCGAACTGACCTTTTGGTAGTGACTTGGTAAAGATATCATCAACGTTATCCTCGCTTCGAACCTCCAATGCTTCAATTGTTCCATCAAGCACCTTCTCTCTTATGAAATGATGTTCCAATTCAATATGCTTCGTTCTTCCATGGAACACTGGATTATTGGCCAACTTGATAGCACTTTGATTATCTCCATAGATGGTAACCGATTTATTGATTGGCTGGAACAAGTCTTCGAGGAGTCTNTCAGTCCCATGCCAAGAGTTGTTTTCACATACTTCAATATCTTCTTTGCTGCTTCTAAGTGTGGCTTCCTTGGTTCCTGCATAAACCGACTTACAAGACCAACCGCAAAGGCAATATCTGGTCTTGTAATGGTTAAGTATAGAAGACTTCCAACAAGAGACCGATAAGGTCGAGGATTGGCTAACAAGGATCCTTCATCACGTTTGAGCCTTATGTTAGTATCCAGTGGAGTAGAGCGTACCTTTCCTTCATGTACTCCAAACTTGTCAACAATTCTTCTTGCATAACTTTGTTGACCGATGAATATTCCATCCTTTAGCCTTTCGACTTCTAGACCAAGAAAGTGATTGAGCTCACCTAACTTCTTCATCTCAAACCTCACCGACATATCCTCTTGTAGACGAGCAATTTCGTCCTCGTCATTTCCAGTAATGATCATATCATCCACGTAGAGGAGAACTACTACGTGAACTCTTCCACTTCTCTTGAAGAATAGGCTTGAATCAGCACTTGATGCCATAAACCCGCAAAACTGAAGAAATTGAGCAAGCTTTCCATACCAAGCTCGTGGAGCTTGTTTTAATCCGTACAAGGCCTTCTTTAGCTTGCACA
>CAKOAT010108600.1:64127-89090 GCA_932364175.1 Eruca vesicaria subsp. sativa
TAAATATATAAACTATGTTACATGCGTTATATGCGTCTCTAATTATTTTTCCCTAGCAAATTTCAATTGAACCTAAAGCCGCCACGTCAGTTTAATTGATATGCTAATTGATTGACAACTAAGCAAGATTACTTTTTAATTAATACAAACTTGAGGTTACATCTTTTCAAATGTTTCTCAATTAATATATAGGGGATGTCGCTTACACTTGCATTTCTTGCAGGGGGAATCAACACAAGGACTTTCCCAAAGTCTTTCACAGGAACAATCCCAAGTTTAATCAAGTCTTCTTTCTTATTATGTAATGGTTCAAACCATCTCTTTTGTTATGTTATTGCTGAAACCATCTCTTGTATTATGTAATGACTCAAACAATCTCCTTTGTTATGTTATGAGTCATGACTCAAAACTGCCAGCTCATTTGTCATCTTGTTTTGTTAACAACAATCATGGATAACACGTTCTTCTTGTTACTTGTCTTTATTACGTTTGTTACGTCTTTCTAAACATCATGAACAACACATGTTCTTAAACATCAAGGCACCACAACTTCTTAAATATTATAGCAACAAGTTGTCTTTAAAAAGTGTAAAACAACAACTTCTCCTCTAAATAACTTGGTCCTAATAGCTAACAAACTTCTTCTCTTGAACCAGCCACACATAGAAAGATAAGACAAATTGCAATTGTCATCAAGAATATTAAGACCAAAACGGATTTGCTAATGAGTTTCACTTTCACATAAGCTCTCTTGCTCACGCACCCTAAGAATGGCCGACCATGATTCCTAGATATGTGCATCTTCACAAGCTCACCACGTACACACTTGCTTGGAAATACACGAGCCTTGAAGTTGATCCCATGGTGAGGAATATATATATATTTTTGGAAGTTAGGGATTTGCAGAGTCGATGAAGAAGAAGAGAATTAAGATACGCATTTATGTTTCCACTAGTTAACAGAAGTTTAAAATACATTAACGTTTGACTTTGGCATGTTTAAAAAGGTCGAGTCAATTATTTTGGCAAAAATTTTGAAAGTTAGAGATTTTTTTGGCTTATCCAAAAGTTGAAGTTTTTTTTTTGCTTATTTTGATAAGTTCGGGATTTAAATGACATTTTTCTCGACTTATATGTCGTATTTTTCTTTATTTTAACCATCCACCAGCTTAAAATAAAAACCAAACGAAAAATTCACAAAATACTGCATTTCAATTTGAACTGTTCATTCTATTCGGAGAGGCGTAAAAGAGATTCTATTTGCAGAGGAGCTAGTGAATTGTCATTGAAACTGATGCAAGAGAAGAAACAACCACATTAGGTGAAGGAAAATTAAAAAAACACACACTATATTGTACTAATAAAATAGAATAGTATACTATAATATTTGAAGAATTATCGATTATTGGTACATATAGAATCACATTGAAAGGCAGTCACGTTTACTCCATCAACGACATCGAAAGGGAATTGTTTAGGTAACGTCGAAAGAAGGAGGTGGAAAGAAAGGAAAAGTTAAACATAAATGTCAAAAGGGTAAAGTTATCACTACAAGAAAACACAAGTTTTGCTAATCACATTGAAAGGCAGTCACGTTTACTCCATCAACGACATCGAAAGGGAATTGTTTAGGTAACGTCGAAAGAAGGAGGTGGAAAGAAAGGAAAAGTTAAACATAAATGTCAAAAGGGTAAAGTTATCACTACAAAAAAACACAAGTTTTGCTAAGATGGTTTTTCTTCGTAATTTTTAGTAAATGCCCCTCTACTAGAAAACTAGGATAAGACCTGCGCCTTGCGCATGATGAGTATATGTAATTAAAATAAAAAATTTTAGTATTGACAAATTTAAAATTTACATATGATTGTTTTTATATGTATTTGAAATTTTAGAATTTTGAAATTTTTATATAATTATCTATACGTAGAATCAAAAACTATTGTAATTAGAACTGTAGATCAAAGCTTAAAATTTAATGGACCCGACTTCATATATCTTTTCACTTTTTCAGTGTTCGTGTGATGGAAAATAAACGGAGTGTCACTGGACTTGATTGGTAAAGTATTAGCAAGTTCTCTAATGGTTTCTTAAGAAGCAGTTGGTAAAATATTTGCATTTAAAATATATAAGTTTCAAATAATTTAATATAATTTATTTATTTGTCTAATAATATTAGAAAATTATATTTTTACAATTTTAAAAAAAATAATTTTATAAATTATTAAGTTAAATTTTAAATTATTTTTAAAAACAATATTTTAAGTTTTTTTAAATTCAAATACACATTTAAAATTAATTATGGTCATGATTTAACATAGGCATAATGATTTAAAAAATTAAAAAATTAAAAATTTAAAAATTAAAAATTAAAAAATTAAACATTAATTCAGTTTTATATCACGATTTAACAATTTAAAAACTAATTATGGTTATGAGAAGTTTACGTTCACGTGTCAATCCTATTTATCTTCAATTTTTTCTCTTGTTGTGTTTTTTATTTTATTTTGGTTATTACTCGATATAAATATTTATTTTGAAGTTTATTCTCATTTCCTTTGTTTTTTTTAACCTGGGATTTAGAAAATACTTAAGATTTAAAATAATTAAAGAGATACATACTTAGGTTAAGATATGCATTTTATGCACAATAAATATTTTATATTTTATATTTATTTTATATTTTTCTACATATTATAAAATAATAAATATATATATATTAAATAACTAAGAAATCAGTTACTATTATGTAATAAATAGGCGCATGCATATAAATTTAACGATCACTCTTGTTTATTCACAATTAGGGTAAATAAATCAAATTAATCAATCTTATATATTGTATATGATATATAATTAAATTTAAATTATATAAACATATTAATATAGCACACTTTTAATATGGATATTTATTAAATGAGGTTTCTACTCATATTTTATGATTATTTGCATACTTTTGTAACAAAACTTTACACCAACGAATTTTTTCTAATGTGAGATGTTTAGTAGTTTCAATAATTTATAATCATTTTTTTTTAAAAATGACATATTTCAAAATTAAAGTATTAAGTTTTCAATATATGTTCAATGCAAATATCAAAATATAAGTATGTATTTTCATACGATGTATAGTTTAATTAAAACGATATGAAGTATATATAAATTAAAATTATTTCTTCATATGGTCTTATAATCCATATATTATAATCTAGAAAAAAAATTAAAACCTTGATCCTAAAATTTTATGTGAGACTTTTAACAGTTTTAGTAATTTATACTATTTTTGAAAAATTCGAAATACAACATACAAAAAAAAAGAATCTAGATTTTTATTATATGATTAATGTAATTGTGTAATTTATTTTAATAATAAAAAAACAAAATGAGAAAAAATATACAGATTGTTATCAAATCTTTATTGTTTAAAATCATTAATTGTCATATATATATTTTAATCACATTAGGTAATTCCGTAGGTTTTATTTAAGGAAAGCATGCAAAACAATAAATATATTTATGCGACCAACTATAGCCTATGAAATATTATATTGCTAAAGAATATAAATTTTAGACTATACATTATATCATATGCTCTAGAATCCTTGGGATTTGAAATAGAAGCCAAAGAGCTATGCCACATAAGATTGGGGTTATTTTTAATTATTACAAACTTAAGGTTACAACTTTTTAAATGATTCTCAATTAATATATAGGGGATTACAAGGAAAAGCGTTTTATCGTAACACGTTCATCGTAAATCTTTTTTCCTCCTAATTTCCTCATAAAGCGTGGAGACATATTTTCTCGTAACGTCTTCGTAAGGTTTCCTCGTAAAAGACATGTAAACTCTTCTCGTAAAAGCTTCGAAACATAATTCTCGTAAACGCGTCGTAATATGTTGCGAGGAAATTATTTTGATATGTTTTTTCCGTATTAAAAAATTAAGAATTAAAATAAATATAAATAATATATTTAAAAAAATTAAAGTCCAAATTATAAATAAAAAAGAAATAAAAATATATTATAGATAACTAAATATTTAAGTTTTAAATTTATAATACAATAAAAAAAGAAAAAAAAAACTAAAATTGACGAACGAAGTCGCCATCCCGGCTCGCCAACTCCTCCTCGTCCATGTTGGTCGTCGTCGGTTGTGACTGTGACGGTGGAAGCCCTCCGTTTTCCCGTCTGACACGCAACATCTCTGGCAATTGTGGGTTTTTAACCGCCAAAACGTCCAGGATATCAGAGAGAGAACTCACATGAGATTGTATCGCTTGCAACTCCGAGCGCAGCTGAGTAGTGACATCGTGCTGTTCCTGAGCATAAGACGATGTCGCTGTGGAGACATCGTTAACGAAACCAATCCCGACGATACGTTCCTTTTTCCTAGGGGCGACCTTTAAATAAAAAAATTAATAACGTTAAAAATTAAAATAAATAAATAATAAAAATTAATAAGAAAACAAATTATTTACCTCCTCGTAAATCTTATCCACTTCAGGAGTGGATAATATGATGGGTGTCCCGGACTGCTGAGTCAGCTGGGTCTGGCGGCGGTCAACCCGAGCAACAAGCTCGTTGTAGATTTGCTCGGATCTAGGATCTACATAATGCCCATCCTTGTTCTGGTGGGTCCTCTCGTAAAGGTCTTTCAGAGATGGAAGAACTCCTGTCTCTTTAGCCTAAAAATAATTTTTAAAATTAATTATTAATTAGGAATATATAATAGATTAAAAAATATTAATCAGTTATTAAAATATTAATTTACCATGTCTAGACGGATTCCCGCGTGAGGTTTTCGACCCCCGGTGTGAAGCATCTTCGTGTTGCCATGCTCGTCATTTGTCATGCGGTTCTCGGAGTTTGTGTTGGAGGTTCTGATCGTGTCCGAAAACCCTCGATATCTTATGAAGCCATCCCACACCGCATATGTGAGGCAATCAGGTTTCCACTCCTCGTAACCATCCACCTAAAAAATAATAATTTTAAAGTAATTTGAAGTCAATGATATAAAACTATATAAAATTTATAAATCCACACCTGAAAATCGCCCTTCCAGTTGTAGACCATGTCGAGCAATCGCGCTTTGCACTTCGCCTCAAACTCCGTCTTCACCCGCTGGTGAATCCCTATAGACCTACGATATTTTTGCTGTAACAAAAAAATATTAGATTAATTAGTTCAATAATATTAAAATTTTTAAATAAATAAAAATTAATTAAGTTTATTAATTAATGACTTACGGTGAACGATTTGAACCACGTCTTTTTGGTGTGGCTGGGAGTCTTTTTCCATTTTGGAGTTGGATCGGGAAAGTATCCCTTGATACAATCGGTGACGCTCTGAGCGACACATCCATCAACATTAAACCTGAAAAAACAAAACAAAAATATAAATTACATTTGTTAATTTTTGGTTAATTAATAAATAAATTAAAAATCTTTAAAAAAAATGAAACATACCAAAATATGTTGCGGCCGTCCCGTCTGAGAGGATCTAACTCAGGTAACCCTTCTCTACCTGGCGCTGCCATAATATCCTCGACCGTGTACACCATTAATGGAGCGTTTGGCGGCACGTCCAAATCGGGATGAACCCCGGCGGCCGGTGGAAGAGGAGGAGGAGGAGGTGGAGGTGGTGGATCAAACCGGGGAGCCGGAGAAACTCTCTGAGAAAACTGAGAGTCGAGAACAACGTCTTCCGGAATCGAAGAACCGGGAGCTGAAGAAGATGATGCGCCTATATGGGGACCACGCGCATGACCGAACATATCTCCGTAATGACTCCCATCAGGAGGAGGCCTCGTCTTCTTACCCTTAAGCTTGCTCTGTCTAGGCATCTAAATTTTAAACATAAAAATAAAACATAAATATACTAGTATCATTTAAAAAAACACTTAATCACCTAATCTAAGTTCCTTAAACTAACCACCTAATCTAAATTCCCTAATCTAATCACTTAATTAGGAACTAGAGAGTACCTTCAGAGGATTTTGAGAGAAGATGGCTACAAATGAGAGAAATCGGATGGCTCGAGTTTATATAGGGAAGTTTGTTTCCTCGTAAGCTCCTCGTAATTTTACGAGGAAATAGCGAGTCCCGCGTTTTCCTTTTCGAGGACTTTACGAGGAAATAGGGAGTCCGCGTTTAGGTTTCCTCGTAAAGTCCTAGTAACCATGTTACGTAGACTTTACGAGGAAACAACCTACATGGACTTTACGAGGAAATCGTGAGTCCCGCGTTTTCGTTTACTAGGGTTTTACGAGGAAAGGGTTTGTAAATCCCTAAACTCGAAACCCCAAACACCAAACCACAACTTCCTTAACTTATAACCTCTTCTACAACCAAACTCCAAACTCCAAACCTCTTCTAGACCTAAACCCCAAATTCAAATTCATTTTGTGATTAAACAAACTTAAAACATACATAATTCAAATTCATTTTTGTGATTAAACAAACTTATAAAACATACATAATTCATTCGGATACATTCTCGGAATCTGTAAAAACATCATCATTTTCGTAAAACTCGTCCTCGACATCTTCGTCCGTTGAGTGATCATGAACATTTTCGTATTCACAATTATGCAGATCAATGAGTAGGATGTCATCAATTTATGCTTCAGATTCCTCGATTTGATTGGTGTTTTCTTCTTATAATGGTGGTTATTCTCCAGCGATTATTCGTCCTCAAAGTGTAACTTTGATAACATCTAACCAGTTTATTCCCGAGGTAGTAATCCTAGGGTATGGAATGAAGCAAACTTGATCTGCTTGGGAAGCTGATATGAAAGACTCGAATTTGTTGTACCTGCAAAAATAAAGACAACGTAGGAATTAGTACTCAGAACATGTATGTCAAAAAAAGAATTTGTTGTACCTTCGTCCACCATTGACATCAACTACACCGTTCTTGTTAATCCAAATACCTCTGTTGACGATGGGGTCGTACCACTCGCACTTGAAAATAACGCATTTCAGACTCATACTTGGGAATTTAACTTCATAAATCTCCTGTAAGATCCCGTAGAAATCTGTTTCGCCTTTCACACATATTCCACAATTACTTGTCGCCCGGTGTCTACCATAGTCATAGGTATGAAAAGTATAGCCTCGGGTGAAATACATCGTTGATGTAGAAACCTTTGCAACTGGACCTTGAAGTAATTAGCGAAACCATGCGGGATAATCAGGATCGTCATAATCAACCTACTAAAAAGTAATAGAACTAGACATTAGACTTACTATGTGGTAATGTATGCATAAAATTTAAGCTATAATACATGTTTCTTCAACCACTTGGGGAGAGGAGGAGACAACGATAAGGGGGATCCGAAATTGAGCACTCACTTACAAGGCGGCTAGAATTAGGGTTTTCACCTCTTTGTATCTCTCCGACTTGTACTTTCACGGCTAAGCTCTCCGAGCAACGCCGTCTCGCCTCGTTTGCTTCCTTATTTGTACATCAACTCTCTTATCAATAAAGTTGCTCTTCCACTCATAAAACGCCTTTGAAATAACCCACTGACGAGTCATGTCACTCTCTTTACTGATACACGACCGAACTCAGTTCAAACATTTGCTAAGCTTTATGCTGCCAAGTATAAGCTAAGAGCAAGTGCCAAAGTTTCTAAGGGAGCTTCTGAGAACCTGACCGACCTTTGAAGGAGAAGAAAGGTTTGTCACCTGTGTATAACAATCTGTTGAGAATGGATCTATCTGAATCTATTGATGGGCTTGCTTACATAAGAATGTCTCTAGTTCAGGAGAGTGATTACTCGCCTTTTCCGGCTAACTAGAGGCCTGATCATGAGAAGTTTCTGATGGAGTACTTAACGTTAGATGAGCCGAGAACATTAGAAGAGCAGAAGAGGTTGATTAGAGAGAATCAGGGCCAGCCCTGAGCCAACCTAATAAAATGCTCGTCTTAGGCCTTGAAATTTTTTGAAGAAGATTACATATATAAATAACTAAAAAGATTTTGAAAGAAATTAAATTGTTTATGCTTTCTTTCTGTTTGGATTTATTTAACCGGATTGAGCACTTAAATACCGGATATTATTGGAAAAAGCACCAATTTTACAACTGGAATTCAATTTCAGAAGGATTTTGGTTTATCTAAGGCTTTTTTTGATCTTAAAACTATGCAGATAACTCTCTCATTAAGCCTTTTAAAAGGCTAGAGGCTATGATCATTGCTTCTACGGTTACTCTTAAGGTAAATTATCAAGTATTATTTATCTTTAATCCATGTGTTAGATTACATTTTCAGTATATTTTCATTTCAACATGGTTGTCAAAGCTAAAGTAACTGAAAGGGTCTGAGACAAAACATCATTGTCTTTCGTAAACGGAGACTTCTGAGGTGTCTTTCTTTCTTTGAAACCAGTTTCACAAGTACTCGGTGCATCCATTGCAGCACTCATACCCACCTTGGCGGTTTTGTAATTACGCGATTTAACGCTCGCCATAGCTTCATTCAATGACGCAGTAGCGTCTGTGTAAAGCTCAAGGCAGTCGCGTAACGGCATCTCACTGTCCTTTGCGAACTTCTTCTCCTTGAGAATCTTGTCAGCCGTTGCTTCCAAGCTGGTTGTTTTGGTGGCAACGTCCTTGGTCGAGGCCATGACCAAGTCGACGAGGCTTTTCGCTGTTTTGCTCTGTGGGTTACCTTCGAGGGTCTTGACGCAGAAGTCGAGTTTGATTTTCGGGTTTGAAGCTGCAGCTTTCTTGCAAGAGTCTTGAATGAGATTTTGTGCGGTTGCAAAACCGTTTATGAAAAGAAAGAACATTACTAGGCAAAGAACAATTTTCATTTTTTTTTGGTTTAGGCAAGATAGAAGCAGATGATCAATAATTAAGAATTGATTTTTGAAAGAAAGTTTTGAAATATGTAATCTAGTTTACAATGAAACGAAGAATCTTTATGGTTGTACTTTTGATTATAAGATTGGTGACTAACATAACGGAATACTTTTAGGGCGCTTATGTCACGCTTTACCACTCCGCTTACGTCGTTGGCCTAATTGCTCGTTTTAACACTCTTTTACTCTTTACCCCATTGTTCTTTGGGGGAATTGTCAAAACTAATCCAAATATTCATTTTAACCCTAAAGGTGTAATCCATATTCAATCAATTGTAAACCCAACCTAAATGGGTGTTAAAACTAGTATTTAACCCTTATGAACAAACAAAAAACGTGGAATATATTTTACGATTCTGTCATTCGTAGGTCTACACTTTAAGAAAGAAGTCTACAACTAGGTAGACTTACATTAACGTCTACTGTGTAGACTAGTGTAGACTTATTATTTAGTCTACATATTAATTTAATCAAATAATTTAATTTTAAAAATGTAGAAAAAATGTTTTTGGTAAATTTTTAAATAAATCATCAATTTAAAGGTTAGTATGAGATATATAAATTAAATTTTCTTATAATTGAACAATTTAAAAGAATGTATATTGATTTGGGAACTATGTGGTAGACAATGTTAATGGTTTAGCAACCAAAGGTTCTAACATGTTATGTCTCTTAGAGTTAGATTCTTAGGGTTACATTCTAGATTTAGAATTATTTTGTTTTAATGATTCAAAATTGCATATTTAATGTTGAGTAGTTTGTATTTTGTATATATGATATTTGGTACAATGACTAAGATTTTTTTTATAATCAATCAAACGTTTATGATTTGAGATTTGGGGTTTAGGGTTTGATATTTCTTGTTTAGGGTATAGTAGACTTACAGTTAAGTCTACTTATATGTAGACGTCTATTTCAGTCTACGTTAATTTGTGTTTACCAAAATAAATTATTTTCAAAATTAAAATTAACTAAGCGGGAAGTGAAAATGAATTTTGGAGCCTATTTTTCCATATTGGCGCGAATATTTAGGGTATAGTAGATTTACAGTAAAGTCTACTTATATGTAGACGTCTATTTCCGTCTACGTTAATTTGTGTTTACCAAAATAAATTATATTAAAATTAAAATTAACTAAGCGAGAAGTGAAAATCAATTTTGGAGCCTATTTTTCTATATTGGCGCCAATATTTTGGGTATAGTAGACTTATAGTAAAGTCTACTTATATGTAGACATCTATTTTGAGTCTACATTAACCAATTTAACCTAACCAAAAAATTACACAGCATATAAATACTTTTTTAGGGTTTTCTGGTAAAAATAATCATAATCACGCCGTTTAGATCTGAGGCGGTTTAGGGGTTGATTTCCGGTGAACCCTCTTTGACTCCGTTTTCACACCCAATCACCTTCCTCTCGGAATCATCATTCACCACCACAACCATCACCACTATCCTCTCCCATCCTTCAGCCATCTCCACCTTGTCTCCTCCTCATCTCCTCCTCGTCACCACCATTACTCTCCGCCTCGTCTCCTCCTCATCTCCACCATTACTTTCCGCCTTGTCTCCTCCTCGTCATCACCATTACTCTCCTCCCTGTCTCTCTCTCTCTATATGTGTTTATAAAAAGTCTCTGCATCTCTAATTGTTTTGATTAAAGTGTTCAATTTTCGTTCTAGGGTTTGTATATGTTCAATTTATTTGCTGTAAATTGAAATGCATATGTCGTTGACGAAAATTGATGAAGTGTTATGAGTTAATACATGTTTGTAGTGTACAAGTATGTGTTGTGTTTTATTGATTTCTCTGGCTCTTTTTGTTGCAGGTTGCTCCCAGAATTTTACTGCAGACTACGATTTGTAGACTTTTACTGCAGACTACGGATTTGTAGACTGTCTTATAGGTCTACATTAATTTAGATTGAATATACAGTCTAGCTGAAGGTATTGTTTATTTTAAGTTTCAGATTCTGTTTAGAGAAACATTGATTGTTCATTATATTTTTGGATGCATTGTCTTAGATTCTGTATAGAGAAACACTGATTTTTTATTATATAGTTGGATGCATTGGGTTAGCTTAAGCTTGTTTTACTCCTTATTCTGGTCGTAGGTTCTATCTTGTTTCGTACTTCTGGTTCACAAGGCTTAGTTTTTAGATGTTTTGATAGCTTCCCTCGTAGACACTTTATAGACTTGTGCTAATCTGTTTAGGTTTGCTTGGTTTCTGCAAACAGTTTATCGTCTGTCAAGTCTAGCTGAAGGTAATAGCAGGAGTCAAGTAAATCTTTAGGCTCGTACTCTGTTTCTTTATTGTTTAGAGATACCATTACAACACAAAGTATTCACATGCCAGGTATAAAAGATCTCTAAAGTTTGTCTCTTTTTGTTGTGGGTTAAAGATTGTTGATGTCTGATGTTAGGGTCCATATGGAATCTTNGTCAAGTCTAGCTGAAGGTAATAGCAGGAGTCAAGTAAATCTTTAGGCTCGTACTCTGTTTCTTTATTGTTTAGAGATACCATTACAACACAAAGTATTCACATGCCAGGTATAAAAGATCTCTAAAGTTTGTCTCTTTTTGTTGTGGGTTAAAGATTGTTGATGTCTGATGTTAGGGTCCATATGGAATCTTGAAGAGTTGTTTGGTTCATTGATGATGACAAAAGTTCATTCCTTTAGCTTAGAACAACTTTAAAGTTTGTTTCTTACATTGTGTTTTTAATGGGTTTTAGGAATGGTTACAGCTTCAGCTGATTGCTCTATTCTAGCCACCGATGTGGAGACTGGTGATAGTGTTGCACATCTTGAGAATACGCACGAGTAATTCAGTTCCCCTTTTAAAAAAAATTGACACACTTTCTGGTTTTTTTTTCTAGGATAAAGCATTTAACATCACTTCTTGGATGCATGTAATGGATTCTTTAAAGAGCAAAAGTATCTCAGATCCATCCTCACAGAGTCGCCACCACCACCGTCAGTCTCGTCATAATCACCACTGGTCACCTCTCTGTCTCCTCACTCTCTGAAGTTGAATAATTTGTAAGAGTGGTTAGGATGTGTTTTTTGATTACTAAAAAGATTTGAACTTTAACTGAGAAAATTGTATGTGAGTTTCATGTTTTACTCATAGCTTCTAATCTTAACTAATGTCACTGAAATCAGATGTGTAGTGCCCATTAATCACTGTCAAGTCATGTGTACCATACTCTTAGTTTAGTTATGGTCGTTTTTTCCCCATATTATTCTGATTTGTTTTGTTGAATCTGACTTCTTTTGTTTTGTTTTGTTGAATCTGACTTCTTTTGTTTTGTTTTCTGTAGATTAACCTCCATTATTCGTTGATGGATATAAAGAGTGGAAGAAGACCTTGAGTTGTTGAAGAAGTTTACGGTGAAAGAAGAAGATGAAGCTGCTGGGGTCTTCAATTTTTTTAGGTTTAGAATTTTTTAAAGATTTGGTTTGGTGTAAACCAAGTTGGGGAAATTGTGGTGGTTTGACTTTAGTTTCTAATTATTGGTTTAGTTTTGTAAACTAATTTTAATTTATAAATAAAATTTATTAGTCTTCTTTTTTGTAGACTTACAAAGAAGTCTACTTATCAGAGAAAAATATAGCATAAGTTTATCACATTAGACAACATTCAAAGAAACAATATAGTTTATAAGTTCAACACATACTAAAGACCTACAAATCCAATAGAAGACAACTCAAAGAAATGAGACACTAATACATAATAGAACATCCATAGCAATAAGACAACTCATAAGTTCGACACAACACATCTAGATTTTTTCACCACACATTCTCTGTATACAACGAGTAATTGAGCCATCTCCTGCAAAAAAATATGGTTTACATAATTAGCAAACAAAAATTTCATGTTTGATAAAATTATAAAATAGATTTACAAGTACATCTACAATTATTAGCAAACAATATAGTTAAACCAAAATTATATCATAGACTTACAAGTACGTCTACAAATTTTAAGCTAACAACATAGACAAACAAAAAATTTGATAACTTCCTAATTATATCAAATTATCTTCTGCAAATCATTCAAGACCCTTATGATTAACTAACACACACTTTCATAAATTTGTTTTTTGAAAAGACTTAATGAATAATACACAAATCCACTTTTGATAGATTTTTCTAGGTAAACTACATATTCAGTCTACGGACGGGTAGACGTTTTATTCAGTTTACATTTTGTAGACAGCAAATTAGGTTTACGTTTAGGTTGGTTTTTGCAATTGCCAAATTCACGGGTTACTTTCTGTATTTGAAAAAAAAGATATGATTTTGTACGAGTAGACTTATTTTTTAGTCTACATTTTTAAAAAGGTTAGTTTTGCAATTGACCAGAATTTGTTCAGAGTTTGACTTTTAGAAGTAGACTTACTATGCAGTCTACATTTTTAAATTTGTTTGAAAGAGGTTAGTTTTGCAATTGACCAAAGTTGACTATCTACTAGTAGATAAAACTAAATGTCTACGTAACTGTAGACTGCAGTAAAAGTCTATACTATAACCCGACATGTTAGTTTTGCAATTGACCAACATAAAATAGTAGACTTCATATGCAGTCTACTTTTTTTTCCCTAAGATTTGTACACTGCATATGAAGTCTACACATAAAGTAAGTTTTAGTCAGTTTCTAAATATTTTAGTCAAATACAAAAGAAACCTATTCAACGAAGTCAAAGTTTTGGTCAAATGCAAAACTGACCTTCCTTAGACTTCCCTAGCAGTCTACAAAGTGTAGACTTCCAAGAAAGTCTACTATGGTAAGTCAAAATTTTGGTCAAATGCAAATCTAATCTCTTTTATGTAGATTTCTTAGTAAGTCTACCAATTTTTTTTGTTTTTGGTTTCAAAGGTAAAGACGTTGACGTACTTGTAGGTCAACATTACAAAAAACTTATTTTGGCCAATTGCAAAAGTAACCTGTGCGTTGACAAGTAGACTGCATCGTAAGTCTACACGTAAGTGTAGACATATAATACAGTCTACTTTCGCGATACAGATCAGAGATATGACGAAAAGCATGTAAATTGTTACCTTGACACCGGTTTAAAGCTTGTTTCCAAGCTTTTCCACCGTCCAGAATCCAAATATGAGCAAAAGAAGCAACCCTTACGATTCACTTGTGAATAAAATCGAAACTATGAAGTTTGTGTTTATGAAAATGAGAGTTATGAGGATTGTTTAGGTGAAAATAGAGAGGAAATGAAGTATTGTTTGTTTAGAAAGTGAAATAAGTGGTTGAAAAGTCATAAACACAAGCTTAAAGAGCTCATCAATGGTGGTTTTTGGTGGTTGCAAATATTGATGACAATGACATTGTGGTAAATAAGGAGAAATGTTTAGGGTGTAATAGGTTTTTAATAATTTTCGAAAATAATATCATATTTAATAATAATGGCAATTTGGTAAATTGTTAGAAACATGAGGAGAGTTTAGGTTTTTTAAGAGTGAATAGTAATGACAAAAAAAAAAGTTGGTTCTGAGTTTTACTTAAATTTTTGGGTTGGTTTTGCAAAACCCCCTTGTTCTTTACCTTTTGTTTTAAGAACTTTATTTTTTAAAGAAATATATAAATATTATTTGAATAATGGGAATTTTAGCATTACTTCGTTTTGACTACTAGATTAATTTTTTCAAAAAACGTATCAATTTTTTATGCATCTAATATTTCCAAATCCTTAATTATCAAAAACCTTATTTATAAAATATTATTCTTATAAACTTTAACTCGGAAAATAAAAAAATTATAATATTTCCATAAGATAACAAGTCAGCGTATGCTAGAAAACTTTAGCTTTAAAATTATTTGTTTTGATTTCAAATTTATTTTTTGATAAATTTAATAAGATTTTATATATTATTCTACATGTTATTTTTTTTTAACACTGAAAATTTATTTCATTCCAAATAAAACGATCAACAATCAGACGCACGATAAGGTAACATGATTAATAAGAAACTAAACAAATCCACACACACCATTAAGGGCTATGGTAAATGATCAAATTCCAAAAGAAGAAAAAGCACATGACTAGATCTTAATTGAAACAAAAAGGTGCCTAGAACATGAAAGAGGATAAACAGCTTGAGGATTAAACCAAAGCTAGCTGTATGTCTTTTATCATATTCACCATTCGGATAACAAATTGACGCTGCAGAGCATAATTTATTGTGTCTCCAAATAAGAAGAGCACACGATATACGTTCAGTTCCGGCAATGACCATTAAACTTCCAATCCGGAACAAAACCAACTCACAATCATGGGTCTCATGTTACAAACACGCCATAAACGATCAAACCACGCCACTGCTCAGACTCACCAACGCAAAAGAACGCCATACACACTGCCATGAATACCACGACTGTAGGAGGTGGATTGCCCCATTCCTCAAGGCCCATCGAATAACAGGAACGGCCCACTGAGAAGTAACCCAGGTCAGTCCAAGCTGATCGCACCTCGGTTCGACCCAAGATCAGCCACCCCTGCGACTAAACGACAAAAAGGGACCGAGTAGCGCGTGACTTAATGGACCGACTAGAAAGCCCATCGGCGAGAGGCCTCTTAAGGCATATTGACCTAGGTCATTAGGGAGGAGCGAGGCAGGCTATAAAAAGAGAGGAGGAGACAGCAAGAAGGGGGATCCTAAATCGAGCACTCACTCGCAAGGCGGTAGAACTAGAGTTTTAACCTCTTTTTATTCTTCCGACTTGTACTTTCACGGCTGAGCTCTCCGAGCAATGCCGTCTTGCCTCGTTTGTTTCCTTATCTGTACATCAACTTTCTCATCAATAAACTTACTCTTCCACTCATAAATAGTAAAACACCTTTGAAATAACCCACAGACGAGTCCAGTCACTCTCTCTACTGATATAAGACCGAACTCGGTTCAAACAATTAGCGCCCATCGTGGGGCATAACAAAGTAGCGTCAACATAGGAATGAGTCCGAGTAACGATTCAACCTCCAGCGAGGAAGGAGACGCAGTAGCACCGACTCCGGCCACTGCCTTACCGCTTGATCCGACTTTCATCGACTCCGTCATGGAACGCTTTGCGCGCCAAGACGAAGCTCAGAGAGAGACTACTGAGCAATTCACCGCTATAGCAGCCATCCTCGCGCCATTTGCCGAGACGGCCGCCACTAACCAGCCTTTTCGACGACAGCTGTTCAACACTGACCGAACAGCAAATCCTAATGACCAAGTCACCGGAGCGCAGGCCCAAAGCGCCTAGGAGCAAACCAACATCTCTGGTACCCCAGATCTGCAAACTGTCCAAGAGATCGCTGCTCTCAAGCAAGCCCTCCTCGACATAAACTCAAAGATCCATGGGGTCACGACCTCCGCTCCGCTCAACGAGAGCGTCCTCGCGGACACTCTTCGAACACCGTTCACTAGCAAGATAACCAATGTAAGGCTCCGGAAGATGGACAAGATCTGCTTATCGACTTACAACGGTCTCTCGGACCCGACTGCCCATATTACGTCCTTTAATATCGCGATGTGGCGACAAAAATTCTCCGACGAGGAAAAAGACGCTGGCTTTTGTCAGCTCTTTGTCGAGAGTTTAACCGGCGTGGCCCTCATATGGTTCACCGTTTTTTCGGAAAACTTTGTCGATAGTTTCCATGACTTGTCGTCTGTGTTCCTAAAGAACTATATAATGTTCACGCGCGAGGAAGCCACAGCTTCGGATCTTTGGAACCTTTCCCAGGAACAGGGGCAGAGCCTTCGCAGTTTTATGGAGAAGTTTAAGGGCATCGTATCTAAAGTTAAAGTCCCGGTCGACATTGCTGTGGATGCCCTTATGAACATCCTATACGTACACTCAAAGTTCCGAGACGATCTTTACCATCATACGACTAAGTCCCTCTCCGACTCCATTGCTCGGTCCAACAACTTCATCCGCATGGAAGAAGATACCAAAGAAATCATCAGCAAGCAGAACGCGACGAAGCAAGCACATACTAAGAGTAGCGCCACCCGTCCGGAGCCACGACAGCACGCCCCCAGCGACAAAGCAAATCCAAAGAAAATTTTCGTTTATATGGTCGACGAGGACGACCTCCCAGGTTCCACAGTCGTGGTCCGAGGAAAGGGATGGAACCATTGGGACAGGGCTGACAGTGAGCAAAAGACCTCAGGTGCACCTGAAGCATCAGGGTCAAATCCCGCGGAACCAGAGAAATTCTGCTCCTATCACAAGAGCAAGAAGCACGACATGATCGAGTGTAAAATTTTATACGAGCACTTCCTCTCGTCCCTCGCCAGCGGAAAGTTGGAGATTGAGCCCCCCAAAGCGAAGCCGAAGAGCAACAACTGGAGTAAAAATAAAGACAAGAAGGCTCAAAAGTCTTAGGACAAAACTCCGCGAGCCGAGCAGAAGGTGAATACCAAGGAAAATGCTGCCAAAGCGCAAGAGAAGGGAGACTAGTCTGCCGACGAAGAGCAGCCGAGGAACCGACGAAGAGTTGAAGTCATCCTCGCGCGCCCAAACTCACCGGCAAACGAAGAAACATAACTCTCCCGAGAGGATCTGCGCGTGCATATCAACAAGCGACTTACCGAGAGGGGTAGTATAAGTCCTGTAGACCTGTGACGCAGACTGAAGCGAAGAAACATCACAACCGAGACGGCACCATCAGATCCCACCAAGGCAGAAGATAAGGTCGCCATCCCGACACTTGAGCAAGCCGGGATCACAGACGATCCAGACGTGTGCAGTTCTCCCCCAGACAGTATCAATTGGAGGAGTCATCTGAACTCAAGGGTCGCTGACCTCCACCTCAAATTCGGCAAGCCGAAAGTCCAGGATCTGCGACAACAGCTCGATGCGACTAAAGATAACCGAGCAAAGCACCCAATTGTCGCGTGCTCACCTTACGACCTGCGCTTGCATATCCAAGGCAAGCGAGCAAACATCATCATGGGAGGTTTGCCTCCGTGTGGTAAATCAGTTCGTTCCGTCAAAGCTCACCAGCGACAAGCGAAGACCTTGCAGAAGTGGTCGTCCGTACCCGAGAACAATCCTTTGATCACGTTCTCAGCAGATGATGCTCTCGAAGTCCATGCACAATGACCCACTCCTCATTAAGTTGGGCATTGGAGATTGTGAAGTAACCAAAGTACTGATTGACACCGGCAGCTCGGTTGATCTTATATTCCAGAAAACCTTGGAAAAGATGGGAGCCGACTTACGTCTCATGAAACCATCCAACCACTCCTTAACCGGATTCAATGGAATATCGGAGGATATGATCGGCACTATCCGATTCCCAGTCTACGCTGGCGGAGTAACTCGCATGGTCAAGTTCTCTGTTATCGCAACTGAAGCACCTTACCACGTTATACTTGGCACGCCATGGCTCCACTCGATGAAAGCAATCTCCTTCACTTACCACCAGTGTGTTAAGTTTCCTGGAAACTGTGGGAACCGAAATCCACCTACTGTCAATAAATCGTAAAAAAGGAAACTTCGGGAAAACCCTAAGTTTCCAGAGGAACCGGGTCTCTGCGAAAGCCAACGACAAGTAACCAAGAACGCGATTAATATGAATAAATTGAAAGATATAAAAAGAAAAACGAGATTGAGAGCAAGAAGGATTCTTATTCCGAATTCGCGTAAGAATGGTTACAACGAGAGTTGCCTTAGCTGCGTGAGCCGTCGGCGAAATTCCTAGTTCTAGCAATCTAAGACTAAAACCCTAGTTGAGACGCAGCTCGATAACGAAAACGGAAAATTGCCTAAATGCTAAGTTTGGTGGTGAAAGCTCTGAAAACTCGTGTGTCTTGCTTCTGCCCCAGACCTCCTATTTATATACTCCTCGCCTTGGTCATCGGTCTTTCCATTTCGCCCAGATTCGACTATATCGGGAATTTTCCATTTTTCTCGATCCTTCCTTTTCTTCCGCGAAAATCTTCTATTTTTCTTCAAACCTTCCTTTTATCTTTACACTTGACTTTTATTTTCCTCCTGCGAGTAAACCGTCAAAACGTTATCAAATTGGCGGGTTAGATTCCGTTGAAATTGCGAGATGGGTTTTTATCGCGTTTTAGGTCCTTCCGGGCCGTTTTGCGATAAATCCGTTTTCTGACTTTTTACGTGATCGTCTCCTGATCTGACGTCGTTTTTAATAAATTACTCGAGTTAATCGCAAGGTTTTACGATTTACTCGACTTTTTATTAAAAACATGTTTTTTATGACTTAGTCGGCGTTTTCTATTAAAAACGCGTTTTTATGATTTCAACGAGAAATCTTGAATAAATCGTATAGTTTAGGCAATGTTCGGTGTTTCATTTAACCGTTGCCGTTTTATACGATTTCCTCGAGTTCTTTCTGAGAAAGCGAAGTTTTACGGTTTTATCATAAAACTCGAACAGTAGGTCGGATCGAGATGGAACGGGAGATGTTTCGGCCGTGGTTTAGAACGCGACCTTGTCGAAAGAGGTAAGTTTCGAATCGGGAATGCGGGAGATCGAGACGCGGAATATCCGGGAAGTCTCTAGTTCGCCCATCGGCGAACTAAGCCGGGCCGGCTTAGTTCGCCGATGGGCGAACTAGTTGAGTACCTCCTAGTTCGCCCATCGGCGAACTAGAGAGCATCTCTTGCTTAGTTCGCTGATGGGCGAACTAGATGAGTATCTCTTAGTTCGCCCATCGGCGAACTAAGCCGGGCCGGCTTAGTTCGCCGATGGGCGAACTAGTTGAGTGTCTCCTAGTTCGCCCATCGGCGAACTAAGCTGGCTTGGCTTAGTTCGCCCATGGGCGAACTAGTCGTGACTAGTTCGCGCTTTACGGCTGTTTCGGTTTTTTGCGGTTTCGTAAAATGATTCTCGAGTTTTATAAAACGATCTTCGGATTTCATAAAACGATCTTCGAGTTTTATAAAACGATCTTCGAGTTTTATAAAACGATATTCGAGTTTTATAAAACGATCTTCGAGTTTTATAAAACGATCTTCGAGTTTTATAAAACGGCTTTTCGAGTTTTATAAAACGATCTTCGGGTTTCATAAAATGATCTTTCGAGTTTTATAAAACGATTCTCGAGTTTTATAAAACGATCTTCGGGTTTTATAAAACGGCCTTTCGAGTTTTATAAAACGATTATTGAGCTTTATAAAACGATCTTCGGGTTTTATAAATCGGCTTCTCGAGTTTCATAAAACGATCCTTGAGTTTTATAAAACGATCTTCGGGTTTTATAAAACGGCCTTTCGAGTTTTATAAAACGGTCTGCGAGTTTTATAAATGACTTTGAGTTTTATAAAACTACTCTAGCGTAAGGTTCTTGCGAGTGGTTAACCAGTTTTAGTTAAGTTAGGCGGAATTAATGGTCAGAAAGGTCCGTTGGAAGTGATCTTTCCACTCTCCAGGGAGCAGAAAGCGTTTAAGATTAGGGCTGCGCCTTGTGAAGGCTGTCTACGTACCCTTTTGAGGGGATCAAGCCTTTCGTAGTTCGTTTCGGAGTTAAGGTTCGTATGACCTGTTTCCTTGCAAGATCTTTACGGTCTAGTTATATGTTTATCGAGCATATTGATGTCGATGGCATCTTGACCTTTGCCGGCCTTGAGACTAGCCTCGTTGGCCGTCTGGTCTGGCTGAGCGTGGCCGTTATAGTTTTCGGACTGGCCGTGTGCGGCTCTGAGTCCCTGTCGCTTTTGCGGCTTTATTAAAATTCAGTTTGCGTTTTTAAGAGCGTGTTTTTATTCGTATGAATGTAGCGGGAAGATTATGAGTTGATATTGAGGGAGGTCCGCGAGTTGTCGTTTGGCATTCCTTTTTCCCTTAGTGTATCGCCTTGTTCGTTTGCCCGTTTTAGGATGTTTAGTAAATCGAGTGAGCGTTTAGATATAGACAAAGAGACATGCCTTTAGGATCTCGATTCATGCCTTGAGACGTTAGCGACCAGTGTGCTGGGTTTAGGGCAAGACCTAGGTTTACTTTCGGATTGAGGCTATGCGATGACTAGTCGGCTTTCGTTTTGCCTGTTGCGATTTTAACCTGATTCCATACCGTTTTAGAATCCGCGATAGGTTCTCGGCTTATACGATTTGTCTGGTTGGAATCGAGCATCTCACCGGGAACAATTTCTAAGTTGCCCGGAAGTGCTGACCAAAAGTTTGGATTTCTTTTATAGCGCTATTACCCTTGTGTCGGGTGTTCGAAAGCTATCTCTGCGAGATAACTTAAGTTTGTTTAGGACTGTTGCGAGTTTGTTGTGATCAGCAACAAACTTTTTAGGCGATAAATGTTTACGTTGTTTTGGCCTTCGCGGACGGACTGTTAGGTCTTCCAAGAAATGACTTTATCGAGGACGGTATTTGTGTCGAAAAACTAATTTTCGGGCGTCTGCGACGTCTCGCAGTGCCGAAAGTTGGTTTTTATTTTATATGCCGCGTTTCGTGTTCGGAACGTTTGCGGGCTCGAAGATGTTGCGCGGTGTTGCGAGGGTTTTATCTTAACCCTGCTTTGCAGGAATACTTTGGTTTGTTTGCGGATATTCACAATTAAAACTTAAATTCCTGTTTGGATGTTAGGTAGTTTTATGATTTGTGCTAGAGCAATTAGGACCGAGAGTTCGTGTAAGTTGTTTCCCCGAACGAAGCGTTTTTCGTTACGGTGCTTTGTGAAGTGTTGACCTTCCGAGATTCGTACGGCTTTAGGAGATCTGGTACGAGTGTTTTCTTACATGTCGGATTTTGTGGGCAACTTGCTTCGGGAATAGAATGAATCGCGAGAATACATAACTTAGACGATTTTCGACAAGTTTGCATTATCCGTTGAATGTATTGGCTTGGCGTGAAGGTTGTGTCCAGCTGCACAGCCAAGGTCGTATTTGGTAGAGGATTAGACCACGACAATTTCGTGCTATCGAAAGGGTCGAGTCGGTTTGTAAACTTGGCATTGAAGTGAAGCGCGATCGGACAATAGCCAAGTAGCGTTTGTCGAGCTTGATATGCCAAGTATGTCCGTGTCTATAGAAAACGTTTTTCCATTGTATGTTCGATTTCTACGGTTAAAGTTTCGTATAAACTTTCCTTTGTATGGAAGTTATTATTATTTTTTTACTCGAGGGAGACAGATCCTAAGAAGCTCGATGCAGAGCCCGTGCGGAGTCGTTTGCGGGGCGATCTCATTCTCGGATGTAAACGGGAGGAATAAAAGCGGATGCTCGTGAACCGATGGGCTAAAGAATGAGATCTTTCAGATCGTGTCGCGAGGAGGCAAAGTTTATTTTGGCCGCCCAATGCCGGATTTTATAGCTTGGTTTTTGCTATAAGGAAAGTATTTTTCGCAAAACCTGTTACGCTTACTTTCGAGAGTTACTTCGTTATGACATGATCCTGATTATACGAAGGATTTCTCACGTAAGTAACGGGTGATGAATTTAGTAAATCGGCACGACGCATTGGGTTAACAATGTTTCCGCAGATTTTTCGAGAAACCTTTCCGCTTAGTTTTTGATTCTTCGGTGATAGTTTTTCCGGAGTCACTCGTGGAGTTTTACCAAAAGTTATTTCACCGAGATCTAGTCGCAAAATGTTTTAGCGGGTTTCTCGGGCGGAATGAATCACATGATCAGCAATAGGATCAGTCAGCGAGAAGGGAGGACGTGTTCTCTATTGCTGCTTTGTGTTCTCGATCTTTCTTTTGCCGCAAATGTTCTTGACATTATTCCGTGACTTACTTGGTCTGACGGAAAATGAGATCTATGCTTTGATGCCTAAAGATTTAGACTCTTATACTTGTTTTATCAAGTTTGAGAAGATCTTTATGACTTCGGCAAATAATCGAGTTTCGCTCTGAAGTTTCGCAGAGATTTTCTAACCGCATGATTGCGACGAGAGATGCCGTATACTCCTCGAGATTATTTCCCAGACAGTTTGGATCAGTCTTTAGTACTTAGACGGGTTTTAGATTGTCGTTTGCTTTTGGGATGATTTCGACGAGGCGTTGCATCGTCCGAATATTTTTCCGCTTATTTTAGAAAGCGTTTTCTTGATGCGAGGAAAAATGTTCGGCGAAAGAAGAAAGACGAGTTTCGTTTGAAGGATTTGGATGATCGACAATCCGGTTGATTAAAGACCATGGTTGATCGGAGACAACTTGGAGTATGTCTGATTTACGAGAACTTCTAGGAGCGAGTCGGTTTTAAGACGACGTCAGCGTCTCTAGCTCCTTCTTTCTTTTAGGAAATGAGTACGTTTGAATGCGTGGCGATCGTTTCTCGGTTGTACGAGAGATTGGATCGGTTTGCGAGTTATGCCTGAATGGGTAGAGAACAACAAATCAAGATAGACAAAAATTTCTTACGACTTAGCATGCTAGACTATCTTCTAAATTGTAAGTTCTCTAGGTTTCTTGGCAGTTTACAAGACTTTTTTGTTTCTTACCTACGAGAAATTAGAAGTCTAATAAAATTTTCGAATCGGACATACCTTAGCTTCATCGATGATTTGGGGTCGTCTATTCTTCGTTCTTCATCTTTTGACCTACTGGTCTTCGACGAATTACCAGCGAGAGTATCGGAGCGGGGAGAAGACTTAACCATCGGAGCTCGTGTTCTTGTTTCTTCGTACTGCTGGTTTTATTTGACCGACTAGGTGCGCTTTGTATATCGAAAAAATCAATCACGTGTTTATGATTGGATGTTTTCGACTTAGCGTGGCAGAGTTTCGTAAAATCGGATTAGGTTNATCGGAGCTCGTGTTCTTGTTTCTTCGTACTGCTGGTTTTATTTGACCGACTAGGTGCGCTTTGTATATCGAAAAAATCAATCACGTGTTTATGATTGGATGTTTTCGACTTAGCGTGGCAGAGTTTCGTAAAATCGGATTAGGTTTAGAGAGTTCAGATTTCTCGTATAGTTTAGGCAACTTTGGTGTTAAGTCAACCATTGCCGTTTTAGACGATTGATTCGAACTTATACGAAGAAACAAGTCTCTGCGGTTTTATCGTAAAATCCCGATGGAAATTCCGGTTCAGACGAAACAAGAATCAGCGCGATCAAAACTTCGAGAGAACTCAAGGATTGGTTCAGCTCGACGTAAGGCAAGTCGGGCGAACCCTTTCAGCTCGTCGTGTGGCGATCTGGATTGCAATAACCCTTGGGGCGAAGTCAGCGTCTCTTGGGCGAGCCAGGCGCTTGGGTCAGCTCGCTGTATGGCGAGCTAGCTAGCTCTACGTTCGGCGAGCTAAGACGCTTGGCGCGGGTGATCTCGATTCGTCGAGTTGACTTGTTTTCGTCGTAGAATCTCAACGGAAAGTCCGATTGAGACGAAACGAAAAGCGTCTCGATCAAGATTAGAGATGGAGATGTTTCGATCCATCGAGCTTGTCCAACTTTCCTAATGGTGAGTCGGCGAGTACAGTCCCGATTCATCAAGCTATCATGTTTTCGTGGTAAAACCTCAACGAAAACTTTGATTGAGACGAAACGAAAAGCAGTGCAATTATTGTTTAGAGTACGGTCCGGCTCACCATAGCTATGAGTTGGATTGTGCGGACCCTCGGGAAAAAGTCAGTGCCTCTGGGACGAGGTGGAAAGCCGGTCAGCTCGCCAAGATGGCAAGCTAGGTTGCTTGGCCAACTCACCGTCTTTTCGGCTGGATAGTATTGCCCGATTCTGTGAGTAGCCTAAGGTTCTTCCGTGAACAACCTAGGGTTTTGTCGCGAATAACCTAGGGTTTTTCCGCGAGCGACCTAGGGCTTTCTCCGCGAGTAAAGCTAGGGTTTTTCTGCGGATAACCTACGGTTTTTCCGCGAGTTACCTAATGATTTTTTCGCGAACAGCCGCGAGTATCCTAGGGTTTATTTCGCGAGTAACTTACGGTTTGTTCCGCGAAAAACCTAGGGTGCTTTCCGCGAGTAACCTAGGGTTTATTTCGCGAGTAACCTACGGTTTGTTCCGCGGTTTCTGGGAGGGCAAGTTTTATTTTTCCGAAAAGTTCTCGGAAAACGTCTTTTGCTCAACCCGTGAGATATGTCAAACTCGGAAATAAGAAAAACACTATGGGGTTTGATAGATTTTATCGTTGCCCTTAGTGATCTGAGATAGAAATCGTG
>CAKOAT010108711.1:5459-88053 GCA_932364175.1 Eruca vesicaria subsp. sativa
GATTACTCATTCCCCCTTTACTATGCAGGTAACCTTAGAAGGGAAGGGGCGTTTTGCGGGGTGTGGAGGACGAGGCCAGGCGTAGACTTCCGGTGTTGTTTTGCAAAGGACGAAGATCTTGTTTTCTCTTGTTTTATTTTTATGGGTACCCCCTTTTTCTCGTGTTTTATGTACGTTGTTGTATTTATGAACTTAAGTCAAGTTCCGACTCTGATAATTTATAAAAAGATGTTTTATTAAAATCCCCGTGGAACGCTGATATAGAGTTTAGTCCGAACTTAACACAACTCTTAACCAAAGTACGGGTCAGCGCTGGCCTTAGGCTGAGGTTGAGAGGGACGGTATTGTGGTTGGGCTGGTCGAGACTTTGATTTGTTTAAAGTTTAGATTGGACCGACTGCGATACTCGTCTAACTGTAGCGCTTCCGGGTCGTCCCGGGTTAGTCCGGCCTAGGACGGTTCGGGGGTGTTACAAGGACCTTCTCCTGTTCCTTGGCACTGAAACTGATCTCATCTGTCCCAAGGAGTATCCGCTTTGGGTCCCTCGTCTCTTGACCGTATCTTACGTTTCTAATGCTGCTCTTGGCGGCCGCGTGGCTTATACCGCTTATCTCTGAGCCTCCAGAGATCACATGGATAGCTCGGTCCCGGTGCGGGGGAGACGCGGGCCTTGTTTCTGGGGGCCGGTTCGCGCCTTCCTTAGTCTGAAGGTTCTTGGCCTTATCGGAGAGGAACTCCTTTAAGTGTCCCTTCTTGAGAAGCTCGTTGACTTCCAGCCTCAGAGCGATACATTCCTCCGTCTTATGATCGTGGTCACGGTGGAAGTCGCACCAACGGTTGGGGTTTCGAGTAGCGTCCACGGCCTTCATCTTGGGAGACCATTTGACCTGCTGGCCCATCTGCTTTAGAACGTTTACAAGCTCGGGCTTTGAGATACACAGGTGGTAGATGTCGTGCCAGGTAGATACGCTCATCCCTTTGAGTCAAGGTAGGGGACGATTTAAGTGTCGGCCCCTGCTATGTCCGCTAGTCTCCCTTGAGGATCTAGATTGGGACCCCTCGTCGTGATTGCTGATGAGTGGCTTGCTTGACCTAGGCTCCTGCTTCTGCTGGGGCTTAGCTCGGCTCGTGACGTCCTCTTCCCATCTCACTTGGGCCCAGGCCCTGGACAGGACGTCTTCCATTGTCTTACATTGGTACTTGGTTTGTTCCTTGTACAGATCCCCGTCAGGGACAGGCCCCTTTTAAAGGCAGAGATAGCCGTCCCCGCATTACATTCAGGAATAGCTATCTTTTCTTTGTTGAAGCGCACGATATAGTCCCTAAGAGGTTTGGCCCTATGCTGGAGCACTTTGTAGAGATCGTCGGAATTCTTTTCCAGATTTCTGCTGCTGGTGAATTGCTCCACGAAGTTGTCGCTGAGCTCCGCGAAGGACTTTATGGATTTCGTGGGGAGACTGACGTACCACTGAAATGAAGGACCAGTTAGGGTTGAGCCGAAGCCCCTGCACATGGCAGGTTCCCTCAATCCTCGGGGGACTGCTGCGGTTAGTATTCGTTTCTTGTAGAGGCCTACGTAGTTGTCCGGATCATTGGTCCCGTCATAGGTCTTCATGGTAGGGAAGGAGAATTTCCTTGGCATCTCGGCTGAAGCAATTTCTTCATTGAAGGGCGTGTCGGAGTAGGAGTTAGGGTCGCTCCTTCTGATGGGGGGAGCTACGCCTGGGAGCCAATCCATCATCGACTGGATGGTGTTGAATTTCTCATAGAACATCTTCTCGAGATACGCCAAGGCGGCTGGTTCTAAGATCAAGGGGTCGTCGGTGTGTATTCCTCGTACTCCATGTTGGAGTCACTACTGAGGTTCACCTATGTCCTCCTTGTTGTAGTTTCCTTGCCCTCGGGTTCCTTATTGCCATGAGCTGTATACTGAGTTGCTCCTTCCTCGTTGGTAGGAGTATCGAGGGAGGGAATGGTTCGAACTTGGGTTAGAAACCTTCGGCGCTTGTTGCTGCTCTTCCCGAGATCTTGGTTCAAGTCTTGTAGAAGGTGGTTTTCGGCTTCGAGTGCTCCTACCTTCTCTCCGCTTCGTTGCAGTTGTTGAGTATGCTCGTAGAGTTTATCTTTTAGGGTTTGAACTTATTGGAGAAGCTCCAGGCTGTCGCCGGCTGTTCCTCGAGCCTCGCGGAGCTCAGTGATTTCTCCTCGGAGGGTGTTGAGCTGATTGATGAGCTCGGCTTCTCTCGTAGTAGCTCCGGTGGGTTCGGCTAAGTCTTCTGGTGACATCGTCACGTAGTTGGATTAGTCCCCTCCTTCTAGCGCCAAGCTGTTATGGTATTTTTGTGTAGGGTCGTTTTAGTACTACGGAACACAAGAAGGTTCAGGTATGAGTTGAGAGAAGCGAGAGGGAATAAAGAGATTTGTATGAAGTAAGGAGAAATCAAGAGGAACAAGAAGGTAAAGTAGAGAAGGAGATGTATTATTGACTAATAAAATAGGGCTACAATGTTTTGGTGTATGAACCCTAGCCGCCTAGATCTAGTCTCACAATCTATAAAAATGTCGATCCCTTATTCTAGGGTTTGGGTTCCCCTTATATAGATGTAGATGTCGGCTTGCATTAGGTTAAACTCTTCCATATTGGCGAATATAGGAGAGTTTCCATGTATGGAGAACTTCCATTTTACTCAAGGGTCAGTTTTGGAATAGGGGTCGGGCCCGGGGAACCTGAAGGCAGGGTCCGGGCCCTGGGTCCCTTATGAGCCGGGGTCTAGAGGACGGTGCCCAGCCCAGAGGCTGGTGGAATCTGGTGCCTGGATATTTTTCCACAACATATATAACCTAATTTATTTCCGACTAAAGAAGCCACAGGAATTCCACTGAGCTTAAAACGGGCATACTAGCTGGATCGGACCCCAAGGGGCACCTTGATCCTGGCAAACCCTACATCTACGCGATACGATCACATACAAAACCGCCAAGCAGGACCAGGCCCCAAGGGGCACCTTGGTCCTCGTATGTACGCGACATGTTTCACATATATAAATATTTGGGTATGTGAATTGGAACAGACTTGATCAACCTTAGTACAATGTCGACAGTACCTCAGCCCCTGCGTAGAGGCCTTGAGCTGTAATGGACAAGGGGGCCACACGTACTAGTGCCTCAATCCCTGCATCAAACACGCCACGAGCTACACGAGATGCAGGGGGCATGACGTATACCTGCTGAGTACTGAGATTAGCCCCATGGTCACAGGGAGCAGACAGTGCACAAAACCCCGGGAGCACTTCTATCCTGCTTATCCAGACGTGGAAAGCAGCAAGTCTGGTACGTGGCTCAATACTTCCCAGTAGACCCACCCCAGCACAAACATATAAGACTGAGAGTGGCTTTCTGCACAAAGCAGAGTGCAGCATTACAAGATCTCGATAGTGGCCCAAGCGGCAGAATGCGAATCCTTACCCGAGAACGGTAGTGGCCCACCTAAGGGGGCAGAATACGATCTCGATGACAACAGGTCTCTGGGCCCCAAATGTTCAAAATTCCGAGTTTTACATTTTTACATAAGATTGGTAGTGGCCCGCCTAAGGGAGCAGAATATGATCCAACTAGCCTCCGGGCCCCGAATGTCAAAATCCCGAATTTTACATTCTCACTTAAAATCGTTAATGGCCTAGCAAAGGGAAGCAGAATACGATCTAAATATAACGACCTCAGGGTCCGACCCCAGGGCCCCTGATTTTCAAAATCCCAAATTTTACATATCTTACCTACTCACCTTTGGGTCCAGGTCAAGCACCTTAGAGTTACTTAGAAAACCTCAGGGTTCTGAATAATCGTCCTTGGATTATAGGACAGACCCCAGGGTCCC
The DNA here is from genome assembly GCA_932364175.1 of Eruca vesicaria subsp. sativa. NCBI lineage: Eukaryota > Viridiplantae > Streptophyta > Magnoliopsida > Brassicales > Brassicaceae > Eruca > Eruca vesicaria. The sequence continues at coordinate 9,334 of CAKOAT010108711.1, forward strand.
AAGCAACTGACTTAAAATTTTAAAGTCCAGTACTTCACCTCGGGGTTAAATTGTGAGCTTCCGAGTTCCAGTGTTCAAAATTCTGACTTTTACACTCCCAGCCCCCGGGTTCCGCCATAGACCTTCGGGTCCAAGGAAATCTTCGGGCCGGAGCACTGAGCCTCTAAAGCTCAACCAGAGATCTCACGACCCAAGAATCTGTTGGTGTCAAAAACCCTAATCTCAAAATCAACATCTACGATTATTTCTGTTAAATATGAAAATCATTACTTTCCACAAAAATAAAAATACGTTTTATAAAACACGAGAAGTTGTTTTATAAAAACCCTAAAGACTTTCCGAACAAAGGAAATCCGCGGAAAATTTGGAAATCGTCATCTCGGAAGAACGAACGAAACAATCGTAGAACACATGATTGCCCAAGTTAAGCAAAAACCGCAAAAAAACCGGATCCGCCGTAAACCGCGAGCAGGTTTGACCGAACCAGTCCAGCGTACGACGAGCTGTTGGTGTCAAAAACCGTAATCTCAAAATCAACGTCTACGATAACTTCTGTAAAGATAAAATCATTACTTTCCACGGAATACAAAAATCGTTTAATAAAACTCGAGAAATCGTTTTATAAACTCAAGAAGTCGTCTTATAAAAGAAGTTTCCAAACAAAGGAAATCCGCGGGTTACACGATCGTCTGAGTTAAGCACAAAATCGCAAAAAACCGAAACTGCTGTAAAACGCGAGCTAGTTCGGCCGAACTAGCTCGCCGTACGGCGAGCTAGAAGATCCCCGGATAGCTCATTGAACGTCGAGCCGACCATCCCGAGCCTCGATCTCCCACATCCCCGATCCAAGGCTTACATCCTTCGCCATGATCATGTCCCGAACCACGATCGAAAAGTCTCCCGTTTCGTTTCAATCCATCTTACCGTTCGAGTTTTACGACAAAGAACTCGAGGAAATCGAATAAAACGGTAACGGTTAACGAAACACCGAATATTGCCTAAACAATACAATTTATTCGAGATTTTCATAAAAATCAGAAAAAATGTGTTTCTAGTAAAAAACGTCGAGTGAATCGTTTTTGGTCAGCACTTCCAGGAAACTTAGAAATGTTCCCGGTGAGATGCTCGATTCCAACCATACGAGTCGTATAAGTCGAGAACCTATCGCGGATTCTAAATCGGTATGAATCAGGCTAAACTCGCAACAGGCAAAACAAAAGCCGACTCGTCATCGCATAGCCTCAATCCGAAAGTAAACCTAGGTCTTGCCCTAAACCCAGCACACTGGTCTCTAACGTGTCGAGGCATGAATCGAGATCCTAAAGGCATGTCTCTTCGCCCACATCTAAACACTCGCGAAAATCGAAACATTCCGTGTTAACGAACCAGACGATTTACACCAAGAGTTAGATGCGAGACGACAACTCTTATTCTTCCCTCTACATCTAAAACAAAACGCAAATTTTATACTTAGAAAATACTTCCTATTAGAAAATCTTCAAATAAACACCACCCAGCGGTAGGGATTCGAAGCCACCAACGGCCAGTCCTGGAAAAACAACACCAACGGCCAGTCCTGGAAAAACAACAACGAAATCATAAAATCAACAACATCACACACTGAAGTCATCAAACACGGTCATCACTGGAATCGATCCATGGCTAATCGACTCCGCCATCCACATCCGGGATCCCAGGTCCGACCTCGACCGAATCCGGCGACACCACGATAGGGTACCACTTATCCCACATCTGCTTACCGGGATTAACAAACTCGTTCTTCTTCTTCTCTCTCTTAGCCAGACGCAACCCCATACGAATAGTCCGGGTCCTGGGTAAGTTGCAATCCCCCAACTACGCCCCGGCACTCGCGAAATTCGCCGTTCGCCCGTTGCGCATCTTCAATTTCCACATAAAGAGGCATGAACCACTCACGGCGAGCCATCAACTCCGCAGCAACCTCTCTTTTGCCTGCTCTACGAGCACGGCAAACCATCGTGTCAGAAAGCTCTAAGCTTCGACTATATTCAGCTTCATACTCCTCTCTCACACGAGCGGCCTCCCTTGCGGCCAAATCCTGGGCACGAAAGAAACTAGCATCGATCTCTTCTTTGAGACGAGCAGCCTCCGCCTCCTCCGCTGCAGCTCTAGATTCGACCCTGCGAAGTTCCGCGCTATTCGCATTCATTTCTTCGCTCATAAAGCGAAGACCCTGCAAAACGGGAAAAATCCTCCCTTATATATAATAACGAAAGAGGCGACCGCGTATGGTTCTGAGATAAAAGCAAAATAGACGGACCTTGTTAAAAAGTCTCGACGCCTTCGCAAACGGTGTGTCGGCTGGCGCTCGGGATGACATCTCGGCCGGATCAAATTCAGAGGCCGAAAAGTTAATAAGATCTTTGATATTAATATCATCATCGAACTCTCGACCACGACCAATCGGAACTACTCTGTACTGCGAAGATCTGGATCTTTCTCTTTCCTCCGCACCATCATCCGCCTCAATCTCAGTACGACCATCCCGAGAGAAACCGGATGAATAATAGGCAACGGCGCGACGGATCCACTACGGAGAAAAGTATCCCCAATGAAGTGGGCCGCCACGAAGAAGGTTCATGACCTCTGGGAAATCATCAGGCAACGGCTTGCGGAGGATAGGCACTACAAAACGCACGAGAAGGTTAAAATCTATATATAGATATGTAGAACACGGCAATAGAGTACCAGTTGTCGCCCATACAGTCCTGAACAAAGGAATACAACTTTCCTCCACCAATGCGCTATCAAATTTGAAATAGAAGAATCGTTCAATCCAATCGTGATCGTTCGAGGCGAGTCCGCCGATAACCGCCATTTCTCGCCGAGGGATCAGGTAAAAGCCATCCCCTCTTCCGCGCTTGAATGTCAACATAGCCGAAAGATAGTCCGCATCAACGGACATTCCGTGCTCATAGCCTAGCACCAAGATCCCAACAAGGTGCTGCAACCCACCAGGACGTAGCTGGCTGAACGGTACGCCACACCTATCCAAGAACCCGACAATGGCTCGAGGAATAAGGAACCATAGCTGACAGTTCAGCAGAAAGGCTTCGTAACACGTAAAATAACCCGGAGACAGGGAGGCAAAGCTGAACCGACTCAGGGATCGCATGGAGATTCCTCAAGTCTCTGAGAGAATCGATAATACTCGCACTCAGACCGACCGTTTTCTTCCGAAGCTTATCCTTCTTCGGAACCCAAAAACCTGGAGACGGAACTTCGGTGGCCCCCATGGCCGAACAGTATTCCAAAAACTCTTTCTTAGTCGTGGAAAAACGCCGAAAGATCGGCCTGGGAAGGGGGCAACCGCCAGAGATTTCAAGGTCGCTCGGATCAAAAATCGATGCATGAGCATGGTCCGAAGCTTTCCATTCAGAAGACATGTTGAACGGTCAAAAGAAAAGAAAGGATTCAAAGGAAGAAGTAGAGAGAAAGCTTCTTGAAACTTGAACAAGTTATGGAAAAATGAGTGAAGAACTTGAAAACTCACCCCATATACTTATAGGAAAAAGTTTACAATTTACCTTTGGACTTTTGGCCATTAAAGTTCCGCCTAATTCTACCAAACTTGCCAAACAAGTTCAATCCGCTCGCAAGAACTCCACGATTCTTACGAGCTGGGGGGCTAACTGTTGGGGTCAAAATTGGTACGACGGAATCAATAGCCAAAACTCCCCGCAAAGAGATAAAAGAAATCATTTTATAAAAGTCAAAGAATCGTTTTATAAAACTAGAAGAATTGTTTTATAAAACTCGAAGAATCGTTTTATAAAACTCGTGAAATTGTTTTATAAAACTCGAAAAATCATTTTATAAAACTCAAAGAATCGTTTTATAAAACTCGAAGTATCATTTTATAAAACTTGAGAAATCGTTTTATAAAACTCGAAGAATCATTTTATAAAACTCGAAGAATCGTTTTATAAAATTCGAAGAATCGTTTTATAAAACTCGAGAAATCATTTTATAAAACTCGCGAAATCGTTTTATAAATCCAAAAGAGGTTTCCAAACAAAGGAAATACGCGGAAAACTCGGAAGTTCGTTATCTCGGGGAAAAAAACAAACGTCGATTATACGATCGCCCGAGTTAAGCACAAAACCGCGAAAAACCGAAACCGCCGTAAAACGCGAGCTAGTCATGTCACGACTAGCTCGCCCATCGGCGAGCTTAACCAGCTGGCTTAGCTCGCCGTTGGGCGAGCTAGTCTCGTCCCAACTAGCTCGCCGTTGGGCGAGCTAGAAGCTTCCCGGGCAGTTCGCCAAACGGCGAGCTGAACCGGTCTGGTTTGACTTGCCGTACGTCAAACTGACTGTCCCGAGCCTCGATCTCCCGTATCCCCGATTCAAGGCTTACGTCCTTCGACACAATCGTGTTCCGATCTGTCCTATCATTCGAGTTTTACGATAAAAACCATAAAACTCTGTTTTCTCGAAAAGGACTCGAGGAAATCGTATAAAACGGCAACGGTTAAACAAAACACCGAAAATTGCCTAAAGTATACGGTTTATTCGAGATTTTTTGTAAAAATCGTAAAAAACGCGTTTTTAATAAAAAGCGTCGAGTGAATCGTATAGACGGTAACGATTAACCAAGGAACGAACGTAGCTAAATTTTACGATTAACTCGGGGAATTTACTAAAAACGGCATCGGATCAGGAAACGATCTCGTATAAATTCGTAAAACGGATTTATCGCAAAACAGCCCGGAAGGTCCTAAAACGCGATAAGAGCTCATCTCGCGATCTTAACGAAATCTAACCCGAAGATACGATAACGTTTTGATGGTTTACTCGCACAAGGAAGATAAATGTCAATTTTGAAGATAAATGGCAAGTTTGAAGATAAATAGAAGATCTCCGCTGGAAAAAAAAAAAGAAGGATCGAGATAAATGGAAGATTCCCGATAAACTCGAATTCGGGCGAAATGGAAAGACTAAAACCGCCTAGAAGGGAGTATATAAACAAGAGGCATGGGGAAGAAGCAGACACACGATTTTTTGGCTCTCACCACCAAACTTAGCGTTTAGGAATATTTTCGTTTTCTGTTAGCGAGCTGCGTCTCAACTAGGGTTTTTTCGGTCTTAGACTTCTAAAGTTAGGGATTTTGCCGACGGCTCACGCAGCTAAGGCCACTCTCATTGTAGCAGTTCTTACGCCGATTCGGAATAAAAACCTTTTTGCTCTCAATCTCGTTCATTCTCGCTTTAATTTTAAGTTCATCGTTTTCTTAATTATCGTTGTGCGGTTCTGCATATAGTCGGTTCCTCTAGAAACTTAGGGTTTACTCAAAGTTTCCTTATTTACGATTCATTGACAGTAGGTGAATTTCGGTTCCCACAAATCGCATGTTCTCCAAACAACTCGGAAAACAATGGAAGTGTACATCGACGATATGCTTCTGAAATCACTCGAAGAATGAGATCATGTCGTGCACCTCCAAGAATGTTTCGAGAGACTCAACCTTCATAACATGAAGTTGAATCCTAGAAAGTGTCGCTTTGCCGTCGCATCTGGAGAATGTCTAGGGTATCTCGTCACTTACCAAGGTATTGAGGCCAACCCGAAACAAATCACGGCATTATAGAAATGGTATCCCCTAGTACAAAATGCGAAGTACAAACACTGACCGGCAGAGTTGCAGCACTTAACCACTTTATCTCGCGATCAACGGACAAATGTCTTCCTTTCTACGAAACATTGAAGGGTAACAAAAAGTTCGAATGGTCCGAGGAATGCGAGAAAGCTTTCCAACAGCTAAAGCATTACCTAGCTACCCCGCCAGTACTCGCGAAACCCGTAGAAGGAGAACCATTATTTCTCTACGTCGCGATATCAACGACCGCCATAAGTGGTGTCCTCATCCGAGAAGAAGCGGGGAGCAAAAGTTGATCTTTTACGTAAGCAAGACATTATAGACGCGGAAACACGATATCCAATGGTGGAAAAATTGGCATTGGCGGTGGTCATGTCGGCAAGGAAACTGAGACCCTATTTCCGGTCCCATACTATTTTCGTGCCCACTTCTTTCCCTCTCCGCACAATTCTGCATAGTCCCAGCCAATCGGGAAGATTAGCGAAATGGGCAATCGATTTTAGCAAATACGACATTGAATATCGCAAGTACTCGCAGACTTCTTGGTAGAACACCCGACGGGAGGCACACCCGATCAGGAGCCGAACTCGACCTGGATCCTGTACGTAGATGGATCCTCATCCAAGCAAGGCTCCGGGATCGAAATCCGACTCGCATCCCCGACAGGAGAAGTGTTGGAACAATCGTTTCGAGTAATTTTCCACGCTTCAAACAACGAAGTCGAATACGAGGCCTTGATCGCAGGATTGCGACTAGCTCATGGTCTAAAGATTTGTAATCTCCACGCTTACTGCGATTCTCAGCTAGTGGCTAGCCAGTTCAGCGGGGAATACGAAGCAAGGGACGAAAGGATGGAAGCTACCTGACCTTTGTCAAGGACCTAACTCGGAAGTTCGGTCAGTTTGCCCTTACTAGGATCCCTCGAGCCGAAACAGCCAAGAAGACGCCTGGCCACCTTGGCATCCAGCTTGGATCCTGGTTTGAGCAGGGTAATTCCCATGGAATTCATCGCACACCCTAGCATCAGACCGCCCGTAGTCATAAACCTGATCAACGAACCGGAAGACGATATCAACAAAAATGATGACCGTCCAGCCGCAGATCAGTCCGATTACGGATTCGACCGTCCATGGATGGAAACAATCCTCGCATACATAACCAACAGAGAACTCCCATAGAAAAATGGGTGGCCCGAAAAATAAAGACTCAGGCCGCACGATACGTTCTAGTTGACGGAGAACTCTATAAGTGGAGATTCTCCAGACCACTTATGACCTGTGTGCAAGGAGAAAAAGTGCTGTGGATTATGCAAGAAGTGCATTCCGGTTCCTAGGGAAACCATTCCGGCGGAAGATCTCTCGCAATAAAAATCAAACGCCACGGATATTTTTGGCCAACGATGAACAAACATTGCGATAATTTCGAAAGAAATTGCGAGAAGTGCCAACGACACGCTCCAACTATCCATCAGCCAGCCGAAGTTCTCTCGTCCATCTCGGCACCATATCCGTTCATGCGATGGTCGATGGATATAGTCGGACCGATGCACGCGTCGAAACAAAAACGCTTCCTGTTAGTCTTAACCGACTTCTTCTCCAAGTGGGTCGAAGCGGACTCATACGCAGGCATCAAAGACGCCCAAGTAGAGGGTTTCGTATGGAAAATATAGTTTTTAGACACGGATTTCCATACGAAATCGTAACGGATAACGGGTCTCAATTCATCTCGACTAGATTCGAAGCTTTCTGTGGGAAATGGAAAATACGATTGACAAAATCAACTCCAAGATATCCTCAAGGCAACGGACAAGCCGAGACCATTGATAATACTATCCTCTATGGCCTCAAAAAACGCCTAGACGCCAAAAAGGGCAAGTAGGCTGAGGAACTCGAGGGAGTTTTATGGTCGCACCGCACGACCCCGAGACGAGCGACGGGTGAAACTCCTTTTGCCCACGTGTACGGAACAGAATGCATGATCCCAGCAGAAGTCGAATTTCCAGGAGTACGCCGAAGGTTGCATCCAGAAAGGGAAGAGTCGAACAACCTAATGCTTCTCGACAAACTCGATCTTGTTAACGAACGACGGGATCAGGCCCTCATCCGAATTTAGAAATATCAGCAAGCGGCCGCAAAGTACTATAATGCAAACGTACGAGGCCACAGATTTCATGAAGACAAACTAGTCTTACGAAAAGTCTTCCAAAACACCGCAGAACGAAACGCCGGGAAATTGGGAGCCAACTGGGAAGGACCATAAAGGGTCATAAAGGTTGTTCGGCCGGGATCGTATGAAATCGCAAACATGCAGGGCACCAAAACTCCCGATCTTGGAACGCGATGCATCTCAAAAAATACTATCACTAGGCAACGTATACTCGTATACTCCCTAAATTCCGAACTCGAAATTTCTCAAACTTTTATCCGCAACACAGCGAGAGAAAAAACAAAATCATGAATATAGTGAGACGTCACCAATATTCGAAAGAACTCGTTTCTCTACAAAACAACAATAAGCAGTCTGTCTGCGACTATAAAGACATACACAGCTTCTTAAGAAATAATCCCTTCACAAAGGTCCAAACAACATAAACATCTATCACCTAAAAAGTTTGTTGCTGATCACAACAAACTCGCAACAGTCCTAAACAAACTTAAGTTATCTCGCAGAGATAGCTCTCGAACACCCGACACAAGGGTAATAGCGCTATAAAAGAAATCCAAAGTTTTGGTCTGCACTTCCGGGCAACTTATAAATTGTTCCCGGTGAGATGCTCGATTCCAACCAGACGAATCGTATAAGCCGAGAACCTATCGCGGATTCTAAATTGGTATGGAATTAGGTTAAAATCGCAACAGGAAAAACGAAAGCCGACTAGTCATCGCATAGCCTCAATCCGAAAGTAAACCTAGGTCTTGCCCTAAACCCAGCACACTGGTCTCTAACGTCTCAAGGCATGAATCGAGATCCTAAAGGCATGTCTCTTCGTCTATATCTAAACACTCACTCGATTTACTAAAAATCCTAAAACGAGCAAACGAATAAGGCGATCCACAAAGGAAAAGGAATGCGAGACGACAACTCGCGGACCTCCCTCAATATCGTCTCAGAGCAAGAAGTTAACGAAAACTAATTGTTTCATAAAATGTTGCCGAAGCAACAAGGGATTTGAAGCCATAACGGCCAGTCCCGAATAAACACAAAGGCCATCCCCGGCAAACACACGAAAGCATAAATTTTAAAATAAATTCTCTCATACGAGGTTACAACCTCAGACACCCTGCGCACACGGAGTCTCTTCCTCATCCATCGCCTCACTGGTACACACAACCACGCCTTCGCCTTCCTCGGCAGCTTCAGGAGCTTTGATCTGATCTACGCTAGGCTGGAGGGCTCACTCTGTCCCAAACGCTGGGTCGGAGTCACTTCCTTCGACAGGAACATCCTCTTTGGTCGCACGGACCGTCAATCCCTCAATACTCTTCATCTTGCGTTGAAGTCTGCGCAACTACGAAGCCTTATCCTTCATCGCATCTTTCGCTTAAGCAAAGAACTCGCAGTCTTCCCGAGATCGCGCTCCAATTCACTGATCCTAACCTCGAACTGAGACACATCTGTGGAATGCGAATCTTCAATCACTTTCAACTTCCCTTCGAGCTTAGCGGACCTCTCCTGCGACTCAGCCAACTCCTTCGCCAAACACTCAACTTCAGATCCGCACTCGTTAATCACTCCATTGATTAACAAGACAAATGAAAAGAGCCAAGGTAGACGATTAGACACCGAATAAAAAAATCGAGACTAAGCTGTACTCGCAAATCAATACCTTGGCACGGTGTTGTGACATCAGATCCGAACTCAGCGCTTTGCTCGACGAAGGACCAGCCTCCAGACCCTTCGCGCATCTCTTTATCTTGGGAGAATCAGGGTTCGCGCAAGGTCTCTTACGACCTTTGGTTGGAGCAGCCAACGTTGCGCTAAGCGCCGGAAGTCTTAAAACGATCACCCTCTTGCCCGGAGGAGGGGGTTTTGAGGCCGCAGCCGGCTCGACCTCGGCAGGGGCCGCAGCTGTTTCAACCTCGATGGGATCCGCTACGGTTCCGATCTCAGCAAGGTTCGGGACAGCGGACAAACTCGATGGTTCGACGGCGGCACTCGCCGCAGGTTCCGCTGCAGCACTAACCACCTCGCCTGGGACAACATCGGACTCTTCTGCAGGAACGGGCAGAGCCATCGGGACTGCGTAAGTCAGCTCCGTAGGTTCCTCAGCATCACGGCGATCCATCTCTTCCTGAAACAGAAGGAACTCAGAGATCCGAGCATCCTGCGGCTCCACCATAGGGTTGGAACTAGCTGGGGCATCATGGCTTTGTTGATCACCTTGGGAAGAAGACATCTTGACAAACAAATTTTCTAGAGAGAAGCTGGAGAGAAATTTGAAAGATTGAAGATAAGTAAAGTAATGATCCAATACTTATAGAAAAGAAGAGCTCATCTCTCTCAATGAGACAAATCGCAGCCGTGGATTTCGATTAAAACAACTCCACTCCCCCGCAAAAACTTTCTACGAAACTTGCGAGCTGGGGGGCTAACTGTTGGTGTCAAAAACCGTAATCTCGAAATCAACGTCTAAGATTATTTCTATTAAGATCAAAATCGTTATTTTCCGAAAAAATAAAAATACGTTTTATAAAACACGAGAGGTTGTTTTATAAAATTCTAAGGATTTTCCGAACAAAGGAAATCCGCAAAAAACTTGGAAATCGTCATCTCGGAAAAACAAACGAAACAATCGCCGATTACACGATTACCCAAGTTAAGCAAAAAACCGCATCCGCCATAAACCGCGAGCTGGTTTGACCAAGCCAACTAGTCGTACGGCGAGCTGGTCGCCTCATGCAGCTCATCGTACAGCGAGCTGAACCAACCCGGTTTGGCTCGCTGTACGTCGAGCTGACCGTCCCGATCCTCGATCTCCCATGTCCCCGACTCAAGGCATACGTCCTTCGGTTCAATCATGCTCTGAACCATGGTCTAAATGCCTCTTGTTTCGTCTCGATCTGTCTTACCATTCAAGTTTTACAATAAAAATCGTAAAATTCTTCTTTTCTCGTAAAGTTCGGAAGATCGTATAAAACGGCAACGATAAGACAGAACATCATGCATTGTCAAAACTATACGATCAACATGAGAAATCTTGTAAAAACGGCATCGTGTCTGGAAATGATCTCGTCTAAAATATTAAAACGGTTTTTGTCACAAAACGGCTTGGACAGCCCAAAAGCGCGATAAACGTCAAGTTTGAAGATACAATGACGGTTTTAATATTTATTCGCAGAAAGATAATAAATGTCAAGTTTGAATATAAATGTCAATTTTCAAGATAAATAGAAGATTTCCGCAGGAAAAATGGAAAGATCGAGATAAATGGAAGATTCTCGATAAACTCGAATTTGGGCGAAAAGGAAGGACTAAACCGCCTAAAGGAGGGAGTATATAAGCAGAAGGCAGAGGACAGAAGAGGGGGACGAATTCTAGACCTAGAAAGACGGCTGTTAGCTTAGGTGAATTTAGGACTTAGGTGTTTAGACTAGCAAGTCGGATCCTTAGAACGTTTTGACGTCTGAGTTCTGCGATTCTCTTTGTAACAGCAGTCAATCTCTTTATCAATAAAAGCTCTTACGCAAATTTCTTATCTATACTTTGTTCGTCTTTATTTCTATTCATCCATATTCTGTTAATCTGTTTTTGTTTTAGTGGTTTCCGCAGCGATCAGGACCTCGGGAGAATTAGGGTTTTCCCTAAGTTTCCATATTTGACGGAAAATTGACAGTGGGAATTTCGGTTCCCACATTCGGCTTGTCTCCTCGGGTTTCAGTAAACCTTCGAGATGATCAACGCTAAGGATTATTCCCCGCTCGTAACTCAACGTCAGAAGACCAACGAGTTGTTGCAAGCTGCCAGAGTCAATTGGCCGATCGATAGCCCAAGTCGGTGAAGGTATCGAACAATGATCTCCGGAATCAGAAACCACAAATGGCATTGCATTAAAAATACATTGTAGCATGTGAAAAACCGTCAGGCGCAACTTTTTCACACTCTCCAGCTAGTGGAAGGCGAAACTCTACCGCCTCTGAAACTCGGCAAAACTCCCGAATGGATTCAAGACCATTGGGACTAACCGAACTCGGGTATCCGGGAACATGGTTGGCATCGAACAGAGGTGGAACCCAGGTTCCGGGTTTGGTAGGCCTCGATTCGCCTCCAATCGCCCAATATGACTCATGGTTTCTCGAGTTAACCAATGGTATTGAAAACTCTTCTTTCGGAACCACGACACGAGGCTGTGAGTTCGTTCCTTCGGAACCACGACGACCAGAACTGATTTCGGAACGAGTTCTTCTCTTAAGAAACATGTTTAGTAAAAATGAGAGAAAGAGATTCAAAGGGAAGGAAGAGAGAAAACTTCTTGAACCTTAGAAAAGTTATGGAAGGAAGTGAGTAAAGAATTTGAAAATTTACTCCATATACTTATAAGAAAAAGTTTTACTATTCACCTTTGGACTTTTGGCCATTAAGTTCAGCGTAATTCTATTAAACTTGCCGAACAAGTTCAAACCGCTTGCAAGAACTCCACGATTCTTACGAGCTGGGGGGCAAACTGTTGGGGTCAAAATCGGTAAAACGGAATCAATGACCAAAACTTTCCGCATAAATAAAAATACATTTTATAAAACACGAGAAGTTGTTTTATAGAACTCTAAGAACTTTCCGAACACAGGAAATCCGCAGAAAACTTGGAAATCGTCATCTCGGAAGAACGAACGAACAATGACCAATTACACGATTGCCCAAGTTAAGCGAAAAACCGCCAAAAACCGCATCCGCCATAAATCCACGAGCAGGTTCGACCAAACCAGTTCAACGTACGACGAGCCAAACCAGCCGGTTCAGCTCGCTGTACGGCGAACTGGTCGGTCCCGGACCAGCTCGCCGTACGGCGAGCTGAACCAACCTGGTTTGGCTTGCCTTACGTTGAGCTCACCGTCCCGAGCCTCGATCTCCCACACCCTCTACACAAGGCATACGTCCTTTGGTTCGATCATGCTCTGAACCATAGTTAAAACTTCTCTCGTCGATCCACCTTACCGTTCAAGTTTTACGATAAAAATCGTAAAAGTCTTCTTTTCTCCTAAAGTTCGAAAAGATCATATAAAACGGCAACGATTAGACGGAACATCGTGCATTGTCAAACTATACGATCAACTCGAGAAATCTTATAAAAGGGGCATCTTTTCAGGAAACAATCTCGTCTAAAATCGTAAAACGATTTTTATCGCAAAACGGCTCGGACAGCGTAAAAGCACGATAAAATCCCACTTGCGACTTTAAACGAAATCCCTCCCAAATATACGATGACAGTTTGACGATTTACTCACAGAAAGAAGATAAATGTCAAGTTTGAAGATAAATGTCAAGTTTGAAGATAAATAGAAGATTTTCGCAAGGAAAATGGAAAGATCGAGATAAATGGAAGATTCCAGATAAACTCGAATCTGGCGAAAATGAAGGACTAAATCGCCTAAGGAGGGAGAATATAAGCAGAAGGCAAAGGACAGAAGCAAGGGACAAGTTTTAAGAGCTTTCACCACCAAACTTAGCACTTAGGAATATTTTCGTTTTTGCTATCGAGCTGCGTCTCAACTAGGGTTTTAGTCTTAGATTGCTTGAACTAGGAATATTGCCGACGGCTCATGCAGCTAAGGCTACTCTTGTTCTACCGTTCTTACGCGAATTCGGAATAAGACTCCTTTTTGCTCTCAATCTCGTTTTTATTTTCTTTTTACTTAATCTTGTCGTGTTTTTGATTGCTTGTGTGCGGTTTCGCATATAGCCGGGTCCTCTGGAAAATTAGGGTTTACTCTAAATTCCTATACTTACGTGAAATCGACAAGGGTGAATTTCGGTTGCCACAAGTAAGATGCGATTTCAAAGCCAGGAACCACAAAGCCGAGTACGAGGCCCTGATACCAGGCTTAACACTCGCCAAACAAATGGGAGCAGAGGAGATCCAGGTCTTCAGCGACTCCCAACTGATCATCTGCCCGGTCCAAGGCGATTATCATGCCAAGGACTCCAGCATGATCAGATACCTCGCCGTTTCAAAACGCTTGATCGAAAGATTCCAGAGTTGCAAGCTTACACAAGTTCACAGGGAAAATTGTACCGAAGATCCTTTTCAGGACCATATTTACGATCTCTCACCCACAGGGAAGCGGCCAGAGGAACTCCACGAGGGAGAATGCGGCTCTCACTCCAGCGGCCGAATCCTAGTGCTCAGAGCCAGAAGAGCTGGTTACTACTGGCCTACGATGGCCAGTGACACCCTCAGACAGGCCAAATCCTGCGACCAGTGCTAAAGGCACGCGCCAATCTCCAACCTCCGTCCATAGAATTTAAAGTCTCTAAGCTCCCCTTGGCCCTTTCGAAAGTGGGGCATGGATATCGTCGGGAAATTCCCAATGGTACCGGGGCAGAATGTATTTCTCCCGGTGATAACCGACTACAACACAAAGTGGGTAGAAGCTAAGGCCCTAGCTACGATTACCACGGAGAAAATAAAGAAGTTCATATGGACACACATAATAACCCACTTCAGGACTCCCCAGAAGATTGTCACAGACAACGGGACCCAGTTTACAAGCCACGACTTCAGGGAATTCTGCCAAGAATGGAATATAAAGATCTCCTTCTCCGCACCACGGCACGCACAATCAAACGGCCAGGCCGAGTCTACAAACAAGGCTGTGGTGAACATGATTAAGAACACATGGAAAAAGCCCACGAACGCTGGGCAGAAGAACTACACGGAGTCCTCTGGGCTTATCGGACCACCCTGAAAACAGCTACGCAAGAGACTCCATTCTCATTGGTCTACGGCATGGAATCCGTTATACCCACGGAAGTACATGTCAGAACGACAGTCTCCAGACCTATATCACAGGAGGAGAACAATGAATTGTTGACTCTAAGCCTGGATCTACTCGAAGAAAAAAGAGAAGAAGCGCGCCTAAGGAACATTTCCTATCAACAAAAAGTGGCAAGAAGCTACAACAAAAGAGTCAGAACCAGAACCTTCCAGCAAGGACACTGGGTCCTGCGACCATACTAAAGACAAATCTGCAGGGAAGCTGGCCCCCGGATGGGAAGCCCCCTACAAGATAATTGGAGTGCACGGGGCAGGAGCCTACAAGCTGCAAAAAAAGCAAGGGGAAATTCCAACCTAACTGCTGGAACGCCCTGCACCTCAAGCTCTACCACTTCTAATAAGATCTCCGGATCGGGTTTTCTACAGATACCTAGCTATCTATTTATTTTAAGTACACTGGCTTCCTACTCATATGTATGCTAAAAACGTGTCCGGACTGAGCTTATATAATATATTTTAGTTCTGACTAAAGAGTCGCGGAATTCTACTGAACTTAAAATGGGCATACTAGCTGGATCAAGTCCCAAAGGACACCTCGATCCTGGCAAACCCTATATCTCCGTGACATGACTCACATATAAAAAACACTTGGGTGTAAAACATACTGGAATGGGCCTGATCAACCTTAATACAGTGTCAAAAACACCTCAGCCCCTGTGTAGATGCCCCAAGCTGGATACCTACGCAGGGACCACACATACTAGTGCACCGACCCCTGCATTGAAAATGCCCTGAGCTAAACACGATGCAGAGGGCATGACGTATAACTGCAGAGTACTGAGATCAGCCCCATGGTTTCAGGGAGCAGACGGTGCTCAAAACCCCGAGAGCACTTCTATCCTACTTATCCAGACGTGGAAAGTATCAAGTCTGGTACGTGGATCACTACTTCCAAGTAGACACACCCCAGCACAAACATATAAGACTGAGAGTGGCTTTCTGCAGAAATCAGAGTGCAGCATTACAGGATCTCGATAGTGGCCTACATCCGAGAGGGAGAATGCGAATCCTTACCCAAAATCGGTAGTGGCCTACCTAAGGGAGGCAGAATACGATCTCGATGGCAATAACCTCCGGGTTCCAAATGTTGAAATCCAAATTTTAGATTCCATGTCTCCGTACCTCCGGGTCCAGTTCAAAGACCTTAGAATCTACTCAGCAACCTCAGGGTTCTGAACAAATTCCTCTATGGACTTCCGAGTCCCTAGTGTTCAAAATCCCGAATTTTACAACTCACATTCCTCGCCCTCTGGCCTAGCTAAAAACCTCAGGGTTAATAAAAACCTTCAGGCTGAACGTAGGACCTTTAGGCCCAGCTGGAGTCTCCAAGTTCAGGCAACGAGCTTGTCGATATAGAACCATGAGCTTCCACGTTCTAAGTGTTCTCCTATCTCCATATTTGAACAGGAGGCCTAGGGCCTAATCAAAGATCTCCGGATCTAAGCAAAGTCCTAGAATCCTCCAAGACCCCCGGGTCCTAAGTGTTGAAAACTCTGAGTTTTATATTTTGTTACTATCCCCGAATTCTAACTCCTGAATTCGTACTAATTAATTGTTGGGGTCAAAATTGGTACGACGGAATCAATAGCCAAAACTCCCCGCAAAAATACAAAAGGAATAGTTTTATAAAACCCAATAGATCGTTTTATAAAACTCGGAGATCTTTTTATAAAACTCGAGAAGTCGTTTTATAAAACTCGAGAATCGTTTTATAAAACTCTAAGATCGTTTTATAAAACTCGAAGATCGTATTATAAAACTCGAGAAGTCGTTTTATAAAACTCGAGAATCGTTTTATAAAACTCGAAGATTGTTTTATAGAACTCGAAGACCGTTTCATAAAACTCGAGAAGCCGTTTTATAAAACTCGAAGACCGTTTTATAAAACTCGAAGATCGTTTTATAAAACTCGAGAAATCGTTTTATAAAACTCGAATATCGTTTTATAAAACTCGAGAAGCCGTTTTATAAAACTCGAAGATCGTTTTATAAAACTCGAGAAGCCGTTTTATAAAACTCGAGAAGCCGTTTTATAAAACTCAAAGATCGTTTTATAAAACTCGAGAAGCTGTTTTATAAAACTCGAGAAGCCGTTTTATAAAACTCGAAGATCGTTTTATAAAACTCGAGAAATCATTTTACAAAACCGCGAAAAACCGAAAAAGCCGCAAAACGCGAACTAGTCACGACTAGTTCGCCTGCTGGCGAACAAAGCCAAGCTTGCTTAGTTTGCCAGCAGGAGAACTAGAGGCTCACCAACTAGTTCGCCTGCTGGCGAACTAAGCCAAGCTGGCTTAGTTCGCCAGCAGGCGAACTAGACGGTCTCGGACTAGTTCGCCTGCTGGCGAACTAGAAGCTTCCAACTAGTTCGCCTGCTGGCGAACTAGAAACTCCACGGCTAGTTCGCCTGCTGGCGAACTAAGCCAGCCCGGCTTAGTTCGCCAGCCCGGCTTAGTTCGCCAGCAGGCGAACTAGAGACCTCCCGGATCTCCCGCAGCCCCGATTCGAGTCTTACGTCCTTCGACACGGTCATATTCTGAACCACGGTCGAAATGTCTCTCGTTTCGTCTCGATCCGACTTATCGTTCGAATTCTACGATAAAAACCGTAAAACTCTGTTTTCTCGAAAAGAACTCGAAGAAATCATATATAACGGTAACGGTTAAGAAAGACGCCGAACATCGCCTAAACTATACGATTTATCCTAGATTTTTCGTTAAGATCATAAAAACGCGTTTTTAATAAGAAACGTTGAGAAAAACGTAAAAAACGGCATCGGATCAGGAAACGGTCTCGTATAAAGTCGTAAAACGGTTTTTATCGTAAAACGGCCCGAAAGGTCCTAAAACACGATAAAAAACCATCTCGCGATATTAACGAAATCAAACCCGAAGATACGATAACGTTTTGACGGTTTACGCGCAGATAGAAGACAAAAGGCAAGTTTGAAGATAAATAGAAGATTTTCGCGGAAGAAAAGGAAGGATCGACAGAAATGGAAAATTCCCGATATATTCGGTTTCGGGCGAAATGGAAAGATTAAAACCGCCTAAGGAGGAGTATATAAGGAGGAGGCATAGGGCAGAAGCTGGGACACGATTTTCAGAGCTCCCACCACAAAATTAGCATTTAGGAATATTTCCGTTTTCTGTTAGCGAGCTGCATCTCAGTTAGGGTTTTTCGTTCTTAAGTTTCCGGCTACTCTTTTTGTACCAGTTCTTACGCAGATTCGGAATAAGAACCTCTTTGCTCTCAATTTCGTTTGTTCTCTTTTAAATTCTAAGTTTATCGTTTTCTTAATCTTCGTTGTGCGGTTCTGCAGATAACCGGTTCCTCTGGAAACTTAGGGTTTTCCCGAAGTTTCCTTTTTTACGATTTATTGACAGTAGGTGAATTTTGGTTCCCACAGTTTGGCTCTAGAAGGAGGGGGGTCGGATCTATCTTACACCGAAGCCGCAGCATGTCCAACGAAGAAACGATGACTGGTGACAACCAAACTCGCAACGAACGCGATAACGTTGAAACAACACCACCACAAGATGCGTCTGCGGCCAACGCTACAAACGCTAACGCTGAGACCATCGAAAAGATACTTTCCGAGTTTAACAAAAAATTGGAAAAGCAGGAAAAACTTAATGGTTCCCTCGCGAAACGGGTTGAAACCCTAACCGCGAAAACCCGAGCAATTCACCCTCGCGGAACTACTAAGATCCGCGGAAGGAGGCTCAATTTCGGCGCTCCTACGGATCGTCCCAGAACCGAGCAGGGTAACTTACCGGAAAAGGATTCCGGAAAAGATAACCCCGACGTGACGCCAAACGAATCGGAGAAACCTCCTACTCGCGAACAGGAGACCGAGGGGGATGGCATCGAAAGGGTTAACCTGGAGACAAGTGACCAAGCCGATTCGTCGGACGAAGATGCTGACTCCATCCTAGGAGAAGAAAAACTCGAAGTCCTCTGCCAGAGTCTTCTCCCGAATGTTCTTTTACTGGAGACGAGGGGGAACTCGACTTCGCGCGATACGCAAAAACCGCCGAGGAGCGATCTCCGGTTACTCGCAGAAAACGCCGACAAGGTCGGAAAACTGCTGGCGATCTGACCGAGATTCGCGATCTCCGCGAATACATCACCAAAACGGCCGCAGCGGTAAAAGCGGTGAAATCTCAGATTCATCACGCTACCAGCACCGCACCCGAAATCGATCGGTTACTGTACGAGTCTCGGAAAACGCCCTTCACGGCTCGCATCACCGAGATCAAACTGCCCGATCCCGGAAAACTTAAGGTGCCAACTTACGACGGGACGTCCGATCCCAAAGCACACCTACAAGCATTCCAGATCACCATGGGACGAGCCAAGCTCAAGGACCACGAAAAGGATGCAGGCTACTGCCGCCTTTTCATCGAAAACCTAGAAGGAGCAGCGCTCGAATGGTTCGTCAAACTTAGGCGAAATTCGATCGGAAGTTTCCGTCGACTGGCTTCGGAATTCCTTAAGAAATATTCGAGGTTCTTTAACACGGAAACCTCTGACGCCGACCTCTGGAGCTTGGTGCAGAAGGAGGACGAATCCTTCCACGATTTCATGAGTAGGTTCAAACTCGGCTAGGGTTAGCGGGATTAGCGACAAAGCCGCCATCGACGCGTTAAGGAAATCTCAATGGTATAAATCGAAATTCCGCAAGTGGATAACTCTCGAGAAACCGCGGACGATCCAGGATGCGCTCCATAAGGCCACTGACTTCATAACCATCGAAGAGGAGACTAAAATCCTGTCCGAGAAGCATTAGCCGACGAAAACATCCGCGAAGGATAACGCGTCCGAGCAGTAGCAGAAAAAGAGGAACTCTTGTAACGAGAAATTTGTCCATCACGAGGGACAGGATCTCCAAGGGGCGCATAACTACGCCATCAACTCCGGATCGGAGCAAGGGCGAACCACGGGTAACACATGGACGAGAAATTCGAATTACGATGAGAATTCTTTCTGCGACCTCCACCAAACCCGTGGGCATTCCACCGTTAACTGCAAAGTTCTCGGCGCCAGACTCGCCGCAAGATTGGTCGCGGGAGAACTCTCTGAGATATCCAGTGTCAAGGATCTCATCCGCGATTCAGATCGTCTTCCAAAGAACGACAGGAACGCGTGAGCGGAAACCCCACCTCAGGAAAATCAGTCAGGCAAAAAACGCGGAAGAAGACAAGACGAGAAGGGTAACGACGCTAACCGCCAAAAAATCAACATGATTATCGGCGAATCGCAATACTACAACGACACTGTCTCGTCTATCAAATCCTACCAACGCAAAGCCGAAACCGGCTCGAGTTGGAAGGTGCCGACGGATGACTCTCCAAAAGGAGTGATCTCATTCGACGACGCCGAAACCGGCGGAATCGACCAACCTCACGCCGATCTTCTTGTCATCGACTTAGTGATAAGCGATTTAGAAGTCGCTCAGATCTTGGTCGATACCGGAAGTACTGTCAACGTGATCTTCCGCAACACGCTAGCACGCATGGGAATCGACCTCTCAGAAGTCGAGCCGACTCCAAAACCGTTGACTAGTTTCTCCGGCGAGACGTCGATGACCCTGGGATCAATCCGATTACCGGTTGCCACAAAAGAAGTGACGAGAATCGTTAACTTTGCGGTAGTGGATTTCTCGGCTATCTACAACGTGATCATGGGAACGCCTTGGATAAATTCCATGAAGGCGGTTATGTCAACATATCACTTAGGCATCAAATTCCCAACACCTACGGGAGTCGCAGCAATTTGGGGATGCCAAAGACAATCGCGATCATGCTTCCTGGCCGAACATAAGCTGAGGCAATTGGCGGTAGCAATCGTGAAACCAAAACGGGCAAAGGTCACGCCACCACCCGCAGAGAACGGCCCAAAGCAAGCAACAGTCGAGAAACCAGAAGTTCCCGCACCCATCGCTTCCACCCGGCCGGAGGAGACAATCCCGGACAAAGACATCGTTCCCGCAACTGAAGCGATTGATAAGTCTGCGACAGCCGAGTAAGCACACTCGCGCAAACAATCAGAACTACGAGATGGCTTGATTTCCGAAAGGAATACGTAGGCAGCTCGCCTAAAGACGAGTTCAGCTATCCCCCTTTCCAAAACGGGGGGGGGGGGGGAGTGGGTGAGTATACAAGTATTCGTATACTCCCAAATTTTTTTAAAAAAAAATTCGCTTTGTAATCGAAAAATTTTCAAAATTTTTAATAAAGACAAAGTTAGAATATCTCCACTACTATCGAAAACGCAAAAAAAAATTTCAAACATCCGGAAAATCGCTTCCGCAGTAACAACTATTTAATCGTTTTTATAAAACTTGCATATCAAAATATTTTCGGAAAGAACTGGCGAGACATCGCCTAAACTCTCAAGGAAAATATTTCCCCAAGTCCATCCGCGACTATAAAAACACGAACGCTCGGCGATTGGCCCCGTCAAGCACGCTAGCCGTCCTAAACAAACTCATCGACCTATCGGTCCGCATACATCCGACTAGGATAAAATAGCGCGCTATAAAAGAAAACCAAATTTTTGGTCAGCACTTCCGGGCAACTTAGAAATTTGTTCCCGGTGAGATGCTCGATTCCAACCATACGAATCGTATAAGCCGAGAACCTATCGTGGATTCTAAATCGGTATGGATTCAGGTTAAAATCGCAACGGGCAAAACGAAAGCCGACTAGTCATCGCATAGCCCCAATCCGAAAGTAAACCTAGGTCTTGCCCTAAACCCAGCACACTGGTCGCTAACGTCTCAAGGCATGAATCGAGATCCTAAAGGCATGTCTTTTCGCCCACATCTAAACACTCGCGAAAATCGAAACATCCCGAGTTAAACGAATCGGACGATTTACACCAAAGAGTTAGATACGAGATGACAACTCGTATTCTTCCCTCTACATCTAAAACAAAACATGAATTTCATACTTAGAAAATATTTTCTTATTAGAAAGCCTTAAAGTACACACAGCCCAGCGGTAGGGATTCAAAGCCACCAACGACCAGTCCCGGAAAAACAACGATGAAATCGAAAAAAAAATAACATCACACATTGAAGTCATCAAACGCAGACTGATCGACTTCACCATCCGCATCCGAAATCCCAGGTCCAACTTCGACTGAATCCGGCGACACCACAATGGGATTTCACTGATCCCACATGCGCGCTTTAATGTCGAAAAGTTCGGGCTGCATATCTCTTTCCCGATCCAAGCGTCCCCGCCGCACGGGGAATTCCTCAAAAAACGAATACCCTTCATTCTGAGTTAAGGATAACCCACGAACGATCCCGAGACATTCGCGATAATCACCGTGCGCCCGTTGAACAACTTCGGCATCCGAACAACCAGTTGTAAATCGCTCACGACGAGCCTTCATCTCTTCGAAAACTTCTCGTTTGCCCGCACGACAAGCACGACGAATCCTTTGGTCAGAAAGCTCCTTGGCGCGGCAAGATCTAGCCGCACACTCATCCCTCACGCGAGCAACCTCCCTCGCAACCACTTCTTCGGCTCGGTTGACCTCGACCTCTGCCCTAAGACGAGCAACTTCTTTTTCAGCCATGTTCGCTCGAAACTCGGCGAGGCGAGCTTCAGCAGTACGGCTATCTAGAGCCCGGCTCATGACAAGGAAACCCTACCAAAGAAAAGAATTAAGCGACATCATCCAATGGTAAAATCGCTCAAAAAAATAATAATAAACATACGTACCTCCTTAGCTTTCTCAGACCCCCTAGTAAACTCCGAGACTTGATCATGGTCAACGTCCGGAAAATGGGAGGTCGATGATCCGCCCGCTTTCATCCAGACGCCTTCTTCCGTTTGACTATCAAGGAAGTCCTTGAGAATATTGTCAGGAGAGGTCGCACGTTCAGAATCGTCATCTTTGACAACCGGATTTTTATCCCTTCGAAAGCTTGACTTGCCACTCCTCGTCGAGGGAACATACGGAATAAACTCCCTG
This sequence comes from Eruca vesicaria subsp. sativa, assembly GCA_932364175.1. Lineage (NCBI taxonomy): Eukaryota > Viridiplantae > Streptophyta > Magnoliopsida > Brassicales > Brassicaceae > Eruca > Eruca vesicaria. The sequence continues at coordinate 31,953 of CAKOAT010108711.1, forward strand.
ATAAACGGATCCTCTTCATAAATCGGAGAATCCGCAAAGAGTCGAGATCGGAAGAGGGCAACCGCTTGGCAGACTCGTTGCGGAGAAAAACTGCACCAGCCAACTTCACCACGTTTAAGAGAAGTGGTGATGTTCGGGAGATCCACGGGATACGGAGGCAAAGGATTGGTCACTGCAGAAAAACAGAAACGAATTTAAAAAAAAAACAAGAGGAAGAAGATTCGTATGAACTCGATTCACATACCTTTCCAACCCCACACGGTCGTAAAAAGCGGAATGCAATCCTTCTCGACTGACGCACTGTCAATACGAACATAGAAGAAATTTTTCTTCCAAGAAGTAGAGAGCGTTGAGCTGCCCGTAACAATTTTGTCACGAGTGCATAGAGTGATCCTCTGCGACTGCCCCATGGGCTTTAACAGACTCTCGAGATGATCGACGTTAAGGGTAATTCCCTGCTCATAACTCAGCGTCAAGAGACCAACGAGTTGCTTTAGACCAGGGGGAGTAAGCTGACTGATCGATAGCCCCAGCATGTGAAGGTAATGAACAATGATTTCCGGGATCGGAAACCATAACTGGCATTGTTGCAAGAAAATGTTGTAACATGTGAAAAAACCCTCGGGCGCATCCTTGTCGCCCTCCCCGGCAAGTGGGAGACGAAACTCGACAGCCTCTGGAACTCGGGAAAATTCGCGCATGTAATCGATACTATTAAAAAGAGGCCGAGCTCGGATATCCGGAAGTTTGATCGACGTCCGACAAAGCTGGAACCCAAGTCCCAGGCCTAGCGGACCTCGGCTCATCTCCCAACGCCCAAAAAGCCTCACGGTCCGTCGGATCGATTAACGGGGACGAATACTCTTCTTTCGGAGATGAAACTGGAGGCTGCGAGCTCGTTCCCTCAGAATTGCGAGAATTGGAGCTAGTTGAGGAACGAGTACTTCTTCCTGAAAACATGTTTGAAGATCCTCAAAGAAAGTAGAGAGAAAAGTATCTTGGATAAGTTGTAGAAAATGGGGTAAAGAATTCAAAATTTTACTCCATCTACTTATAGGGAAGAATTTTACGATTCACCCTTGGACTTTTGGCCATTAAAGTTCCGCCTAATTCTACCAAACTCGCCAAACAAGCTCAATCCACTCGCAAGAACCCCACGATTCTTACGAGCTGGGGGGCTAACTGTTGGGGTCAAAATCAGTACGACGGAATCAATATCCAAAACTCCCCGCAAAAATACAAAAGGAATAGTTTTATAAAACCCAAGAGATCGTTTTATAAAACTCGGAGATCGTTTTATAAAACTCGAGAAGTCGTTTTATAAAACTCGAGAATCGTTTTATAAAACTCGAAGATCGTTTTATAAAATTCGAAGATCGTTTTATTAAACTTGAGAAGTCGTTTTATAAAAATCGAGAATCGTTTTATAAAACTCGAAGATCGTTTTATAGAACTCGAAGACCGTTTTATAAAACTCGAGAAGCCGTTTTATAAAACTCGAAGACCGTTTTATAAAACTCGAAGATCGTTTTATAAAACTCGAAGATCGTTTTATAAAACTCGAGAAATCGTTTTATAAAACTTGAAGATCGTTTTATAAAACTCGAGAAGCCGTTTTATAAAACTCGAAGATTGTTTTATAAATCTCGAGAAGCCGTTTTATAAAACTCGAGAAGCCGTTTTATAAAACTCGAAGATCGTTTTATAAAACTCGAGAAGCCGTTTTATAAAACTCGAGAAGCCGTTTTATAAAAATCGAAGATCGTTTTATAAAACTCGAGAAATCATTTTAAAAAACCGCGAAAAACCGAAAAAGCCGCAAACGCGAACTAGTCACGACTAGTTCGCCAGCAGGCGAACTATACGGTCCCGGACTAGTTCGCCAGCAGGAGAACTAGAAACTCCACGGCTAGTTCGCCTTCTGGCGAACTAAGCCAGCCCGGCTTAGTTCGCCAGCAGGCGAACTAGAGACCTCTCGGATCTCCCGCAGCCCCGATTTGAGCCTTACGTCCTTAGACACGGTCATATTCTAAACCACGGTCGAAATGTCTCTCGTTTCGTCTTGATCCGACTTATCGTTCGAATTCTATGATAAAAACCGTAAAACTCCGTTTTCTCGAAAAGAACTCGAAGAAATCGTATAAAACGGTAACGGTTAAGCAAGACGCCGAACATCGCCTAAACTATACGATTTATCCGATATTTTTCGTTAAGATCATAAAAAACGCGTTTTTAATAAAAACGTTGAGAAAAACGTAAAAAACGGCATCAGATCAGGAAACGGTCTCGTATAAACTCGTAAAACGGTTTTTATCGTAAAACGGCCCGAAATCTCCTAAAACACGATAAAACCCCATCTCGCGACATTAACGAAATCAAACTCGAAGATACGATAACGTTTTGACGGTTTACTCGCAGATAGAAGACAAAAGGAAAGTTTGAAGATAAATAGAAGATTTCCGCGGAAGAAAAGGAAGGATCGACAGAAATGGAAAATTCCCGATATATTCGGTTTCGGGCGAAATGGAAAGATTTAAACCGCCTAAGGAATAGTATATAAGGAGGAGGCATAGGGCAGAAGCTGGGACATGATTTTCAGAGCTCCCACCACCAAAATTAGCATTTAGGAATATTTATGTTTTCTGTCAGCGAGCTGCGTCTCAATTAGGGTTTTTCGTTCTTAAGTTTTCGGCTACTCTTTTTGTACCAGTTCTTACGCAGATTCGGAATAAGAACCTCTTTGCTCTCAATTTCGTTTATTCTCTTTTAAATTCTAAGTTTATCGTTTTCTTAATCTTCGTTGTGCGGTTCTGCAGATAGCCGGTTCCTCTCGAAACTTAGGGTTTTCCCGAAGTTTCCTTTTTTACGATTTATTGACAGTAGGTGGATTTCGGTTCCCACATTAATCTACAATGTTCTGGTCTTCATACAAACATAGGCGTGAAAAGCTTTATTTCTAAAATCAAAGTGCATAAAAACGACAGAGGTCAAAGCTTGAGAAGGTTCAGACCACATAATAAAGAGAAGTACATTAACGGCGAAAATCTCAGGATCCGCCAGAGCCGGAAGATGGAGGGATGGCTGGTTCATCCTCGAAAGAGGGAGGATCCACGCCTTTGAAATTTTCCTCGGCGAGAGCCATGGCCTTGAACCGATCAAACTCCCTGGCCAAGTCCCAGCTGTGGGTTTGTCCATTGAGAACCAGGAAGGGTCATGAATACATATCTTTCCTGCCATCAATTCAAGAAGGACAGGCCCTTGCGATCATTTTTCGGAAATTCCTCTATGATGGGGAGACCACTGCGCGGCCAAAGGTGAAAGCGGCCTTCTCCACCATTGATAGGGGCAAGATGATAAGCAAACAGCACCTCGTCGACGCCTAAGGGAAGACATTCTTCGTGGCTAGAATTTTGAATGGCTATGAGGATACGCCAGGCAAGAGGATTGAGTTGGGAAGGAGAGATCCGGAAAAAATCGCAAAGATCTGTAATTAACGACGGTATATCTTCTCTGAAGCCAGACTCAAAGAAAGCTTCATAAATAAAAATCTCCTCCGGTCTACCCATAGAATCGGGAACGCGGAGGACGGCGGAGGAAGAAAGCAGATAGTCATTTTTCCATTTGACCAAATCACCCCCTTTCACCGATGATGCGGGGCCCACCATCGAAGGAGGTTGCGAAACATAAGTTAAAGGATTCAGGGCTAGAAGCTCAGGCTCGGATTCGTCATAAGGATCCGAGGAACGGCCCGACTTAGACATCAGAAGATCCACCCTCCTCTTCGAACTCGACTTCTCAGCCGTTAGACGAATTGGAGAAACGGAGTGTTTCGACATAACGAAGCTGTTCCCCAAATAACAAAGCACAAGTAAACAAGAGAGAAAAACTGATCTACAAAAAAGGAAGAAGAAGAAATTCATTCTAGGCCATATGCCACTCGTCCTTGAAAAGCTCTTCCAAGTTTCCTCCTTCGACTTCCGAAGCTCTTCCATGAGCCTCTAGATTTCGGCCTTGACCCTCTTTGATTCTTTCTCCTCGCGACCCTCTAGAATCATGACGAATTCTGCAAAAGCCTCCATGACCTGAAAAAGGGAGGTTCTCAAACTCACAGACATAAACACACCTTAGAACTCATAATTGTTACCTTAGCATAAGCTCACCCTCCTTAGAGGAAGCAAAAACGAACGAACAGGAGCTCTGACCTGTCTCTCCGAGACCTCGAAGCACAAGGCAACTTCGAGCATCTGACGCAGTAGCTCACGACGATCGACGTTGTTTACGACCAGAAGCAACAAAATCGTCCTCCGAAACCAGGACTCGAGGAGATGGGAGTCCCCTTCACCACGGGAGTACCTTCATCATCAGAATCTGGAATGGAAACCAGAAGAGACCCTCCGGAAGTATTTCCCCCGACGATGGACCTTGACGCCCGGAATGACGATCTCTTAGACAGCTGTCTATCCGTACTGCTCAAAGGCGACAGATCGTTGGGGGAACTCACCACGTCGCTCCGACCACGCGGTTGATCTGCGATCACCGGCGCTTGACCACCTCCATTCGGCAGTAAGAAAGCGGCGCAAATACGGGCCAGGTCGAAGGACGACCAATTCAAGTCGCCTCGCCGTAAAACCACCAACAGGCCGAGAAGTTCATCGGACATCAAAGAGCTCCCAGAATGAACTAGCAAAACGAAGTTAAATCAATCTCAAAGAAGATCGTACATAATGGAAATCCCAAGGGAAAGAAACCTACATATATCTCCAGCCCAATTACGGGGGAGCCTTGAAAAATCAAAGTCACCAATCGATGACCGACCAACCTTGAAAACGAAAAATTCCTCTCGCCAATCTACGTCGCGATATGGAAGTTCGGCAAGGCCTAACGCTAAGCGTTCCTCACGAGCTATGACCAAAAGAGCTAGAAGATGACTCAAGACATTAGGGCACATCTGAATAAACAACAAACCTAACTCAGCAAAGATAGAGAGGATAGACTCTGGAATCGGAAAGGAGAGTCCGCAAGACTCGAAGAAAGAAAGTTATGCCCGCAATAGCCCTCATGAACAGTCTCGGGGTTTCGAACGAACAGTTCGTTGATAGTTTCAATCTCTCTTTGTTATTCTCGATCTCGTTTATTGCTTTGTATCAAACCTCATATCAATAAAGTTCATTTTGTTAACCGAATTCCGATTATATCGCTGTGTTCTAAGAGAATCATTACCCATATCATTTATCTTCCCTAGATTTAACTCTCAATCACCATAAAATACTTAGTGTAGATTTTATGATCTAAAATGAGCATCTCTGTAAAAATCAGCCACAACTTCAGCAATCTTTAGTTTATCAAAAACCACCTCACTCTGTAAAAATCAGCCACAACTTCAGCAATCTTCAGTTTATCAAAAACCACCTCACCCTTGCTGTCCTCTATCACCGAAAATATTGAATTAATTATTCGACATTGCAGCTGAATACATGGATCTAGATTACAAGGCATCACATGATACGAAGAATTTTCTGCATCAGTAAATGATGCTGTCTAAAACCTTTTGACACTATGGTTATTGACAGTTAGTTTGATTTGCTATGTAGCCAATCTTTTTCCGTAGAGAATCAGAATTATCCATCTTCAGGTCAATGTAATGTCTTCACGCATTTTACATAAGCCAATAGGGTGCAGAGTCAGATCTCTGAATAAAGATACAATATACAGAACCAATCTTGGAATCAAAATTCAGTATTCTAGCTAGACAAAGCACTTAATACCAAGGGAATGAGAGACTAAGAGAAAGAATTTCGAATCCATAACATAGTGATAAACCAATCAAAGCCAGAGTTAGCGGTTTTATACTCTGTGATGTCTCCAAAGCGATCTTCTTCTTTAGGTTGAGCTCATAAACACCTTAAAAGTCCCTGGAATGCAACAGTATAGTGCTGCTCATCAACAGTCTTCATTCGTATACTCTCTTTCTCTTTAGCAGAGCAGGAATTATGGAGATGGATCCAATGAGGAATAACACTGACAAAGTCTTGAAGTCATAGAGATCTTTCACTGATTTGAGATCTCCAAGAGCCAGACCAGCCTGTATACATGAAGTGAATATATGAGATGAGCCTCTTACAATGTCACATAAGTGCAACAAGAGATCAAAAACCAGATACTCACTCTAACAGTAATGTACGAAGCAGGCATAAGACCTACTAGAGTCGCTAAAAAGAAGACGTGAAAAGGTATGTCAACAATTGGAGAAGACAAATTGATGAAGAGGTTTGGAAGTGTCGGTGTTATCCTTAAGAAGAGCATGTAGTTTAGTAGCTTATCTCTTCTTTTCCCAATCTGACCGAAACGATATCTCAAGGCATTAATCCTTTAAGAACAAGAGATTTTACTAAAACTAATCAAACACAAAAGAGAACTTACCTCGGCCTGGAAAAACCTCAACTTCTCAGGCCACAGCCAGAAAACCAGAGGCCTTCCAACCAATTTTGATAAGAAGAAACAAGAACAGGCTCCAGCTGTTGCGTTGAGGACGACAAGAACAAAACCTCTAACCACACCGAAAAGAGCTCCAGCAAGTAATGACATAAAGATCGTTCCAGGTATCATGAAGGTTTGCATAAAGATATATGTGGAACAGTAACCTAAAATGAATCTTGCTGGATACTCACTTGCATAAGACCCAAGATTATCTCTGCAAAATATTGTCCACGAAAATGACATACATTAGCAAAAGCTGTCTCATTCAAAATCTTTCCAAACCAAAATCAACTTTTGCAAAGATCAAAACTTTCAATCTAGGGTTTGAAAAAAAAAAAAAAAAAACAGAAGAGTTTCTCTCACATCAACTTTTCAAGATCATGTCTTTGAGCTGATATGCTGTTCTATAGACCAAATGCTTGCATCTTATAGATATGAGAACTTGAAGAGAGGATCAGACTCAATAAACGCAACTGAAAAAGGCTAAATCTTACTTGAGCAATCGGAGATCGGAGATGGTTGTAGGAAGTTTGAGCTTGCCGTATTCAGCGGCCGGCATTGTGAGGTAAATACACAGAAGTCCGGCGGTGAAGACGAGGAAGACGGTGAAAAACAAAACGAATTCCCAGCGTGAAAGAGGAAAGCGCTCCGATTTGGTGCGTTTCGAGGAAGACGCGGCGGCGCTTTCTTCGTCCTTCATGAGTAGCTTTCCCCCGCCGTCACCGATTAAGTTCCGAGGAGCCGCCATCACTGTAAAGCTCTCCCGTGTAGAAAACCAATTCCAAATAACTGGATTGAATTGAATTTCACGAAAGTTAACAGATTTTTTTTTTGTGTTTCGTTTTCTCACATATATATTTGTCACAAAATGTGTATTTCAGACACAAGAGCCAAATCTATTTTATTAAAGAAATAAATACTAAAATAGCACAAATTCAATTTTTTTTTGTCCCCAAACTAACATTCAAGACTAAAAGTCACAAAAATAGGTTTCATTAAAAAATGATTTATCCTTATACTCATTCTTTGATTAATTAAAAAATAATATTTTAATAAATAATTTATCTTTAGCCATTTTTTTACTAATTTAGTCTAAAACCATGAAACTTCAATTGTAAACCTTAAACTCTGAAATTTCTACTCTAAACCCTGAAATAAAAATTTTAGAACCCTAAACCTTGTAATTTCAAATTAAAACCATAAACCTTAAAACATCAAATTCTAAACCCTAATCACTGAAACTTCAACTCTAAACCTTAATAATAAAACTTCAACTATAATCCCTAAACCCTAAAATATCAACTCTAAAACCCTAAACCCTAAAATATCAACTCTAAAACCCTAAACCCTGAAACTTCAACTCTAAACCCTAAACCCTGAAACATCAACTTTAAAACCCTAAAATCTAAAATTTCAACTCTAAATTGAAACATCAACTCTAAAACTTTAAACCCTGAAACTTCAAATCTAAACCCTAAATCCTGAAACATCTACTCTAAAACCATAAATCCTAATGTTTTACTTCTAAACCCCTGAAACATCAACTCTAAAAAAATCTAACCCTAAAACTTCAACTATAATTCTTAAATCCTGAAATATCAACTATAAAACTCTGAACTATGAAACTTCAACTCTAAACCCTAGACCCTGGAATATCAAATTTAAAACCCCAAAACCTGAAAATTCAACTCTAAACCCTAAAACATCAACTCTAAAATCTTAAACCCTCAAACTTCAAATCTAAACCCTAAATCTTGAAACATCAACTCTAAAACCATAAACCCTGATGTTTTACTTCTAAACCACTGAAACATCAACTCTAAAAAACTCTAACCCGAAAACTCCAACTCTAATCCCTAAACCCTGAAATATCAACTCTAAAACCCTAAACCTTGAAACTTCAACTCTAAATCCTAAACCCCGAAACATCAATTCTAAAACCCTAAAACCTGAAACTTCAACTCTAAACCCTGAAAAATCAACTCTAAAACCTTGAACCATGAAACTTCAAATCTAAACCCTAAATCCTGAAACATCAACTCTAAAACCCTAAACCCTTATGTTTTACCTCTAAACCCCTGAAACATCAACTCTAAAACCCTAAACCCTGAAACTTCAACTCTAAATTCTGAAACATCAGCATTAAAACCTTAAACCCTGAAACTTTAACTCTAAACCCTACACCCTGAAAATCCAACTCTAAAACCCTAAACTCTGAAACTTCAACTCTAAACCTTGAAAAATCAACTCTAAAACCCTAAACCCTGAAACTTCAACTCTAAACCCTACACCCTGAAAATCCAACTCTAAAACCCTAAACTCTGAAACTTCAACTCTAAACCCTGAAACTTCAACTCTAAACCCTAAACCTTGAAAATCCAACTCTAAAACCCTAAGCCTGAAACTTCATCTCCAAACCCTGAAACATCAGTTCTAGAACCCTAAATTTTGAAACTTCAACTTTAAACCATAAACCCTTAAAAATTAATTTTAAACCCTGAAACTTCAACTCTAAACTCTAACCTGCAATTTCAACTCTAAACCCTACACACTGAAACATCAACTCTAAAACCCTACACCTTGAAACTTCATCTCTGAATTCTAAACCCTGAAACATTAAATCTCAAACCCTAAATCTTCAAACTTCAACTTTAAACCCTAAACCTTGAAACTTCAACTCTAAACCCTGAAACATCAATTCTAGAACCCTAAACCTTGAAACTTCAACTCTAAACTCTAAATCCTGAAACTTCAACTATAAACCATTCTGAAACATAAAATTTAAACCCTACATCTAAACCATAAACCCTCAACTTTAACCCTTAATCCCCAATCTCTATATTTTTCTAAATGTCAAATCCAAAACCCCAAAACCCCTAATATATTAAAATCTGGATGATATATTAATGTTCATGATAGGCTTCACGGTAATGTATTATAAGATTAGGAAAGCCTTGAGCGTGTTCAGGATGGGCTTCCGGATAATATATTAATCTTCAGAATAATGTATTATAAAATTTGGAAAGCCTTGAGCGTGTTCCGGATGGGCTTCCAGATAATATATTAATCTTCAGGATAATGTATTATAAAATTTAGAAAGCCTTGAGCGTGTTCAGGATGGCCTTCCAGATAATATATTAATCTTCAGGATAATGTATCATAAAATTTGAAAAGCCTTGAGCGTGTTCAAGATGGACTTTTTGATAATATATTAATCTTCAAGATAATGTATTATAAAATTTGGAAAGCCTTGAGCGTGTTCAGGATGGGCTTCCGGATAATATAAAAATCTTCAAGATAATGTATTATAAATATTGGAAAGCCTTGAGTGTGGTTAGGATGGGCTTCCTGATAATATATTAATCTTTAGGATAAGATTTATAGTTTTAGGATTAGAGTTTAGTGTTTAGAGTTGGTGTATTAGGGTTTAAGGTTTTAGAGTTTAGTATATTAATCTTCAGGATAATGTATTCTAAAATTTGGAAACCTTGAGCGTGTTTAGGATGGGATTCCAGATTGAAGATAATGTATTATAAAGTTTGGAAATCCATGAGCGTGTTCAGGATGGGCTTCCAGATAATATATTAATCTTCAGGATAGAGTTTAAGGTATAAGGTTTAGAGTTTAGGGTTTACAGTTGATGTTTTAGGGTTTATGGCTTAAAGTTCATGTTTTAGGGGTTTGGGTTTTGGGTTGATTTTTTTGAGGGTTTAGGTTTAGAGTTTAGGTTGAAGGTTTAGGTTTTAGGATTTAAGGTAATTTTTTTAGGGTTTAGGATTTAAAGTGTAAGGTTTAGAGTTTAGGGTTTAGAGTTGTGTTTTATGGTTTAGAGTTTAGTATATTAATCTTCAGGATAATGTATTTTAAAATTTGGAAAGCCTTGAGCGTGTTCAATATGGGTTTAGAGTTTATGGTTTAGAGTTGATGTTTTAAGGTCTAGGGCTTAATGTTCATGTTTTAGGGGTTTGAGTTTAAAGTTGATTTTTTTAAGGTTTAGGGCTTAAGGTTTAGGGTTTAGGGTTGAAGGTTTAGGGTTTAGGATATAAGGTAATTTTTTAGGGTTTAGGAGTTAGGGTTTAGAATTGTGGTTTAGTGTTTAGATTTTAGGGTTTTGTTTACTTTTATGGTTTAGGGATTAGTGTTGATAGTAAGGTTTAGAGTTGAGGTTTTAGGGTTTAGGGTTTAGAATTGAGTTTTAGAAATTAGGGTCAATGTTTTAGGGTTTATATTAGAATATTTAGGTGTAAAGTTAGAATTGTGATTTATGGGTTAGGTTTTAAGGTTTAGAGTTTATTTATATGGTTTAGGGTTTAGTGTTTATGTTTTAGGGTTTAGGCTTTCGGGTTTACAATTGAGGTTTAAGATCTAAGGTAATTTTTTAGTGTTAAAGATTGAGAATTCGTTTTAGGGTTTAGGGTTAATTGTTAATGGTTTAGGATTTAGAAAGGTTTAGGGTTTAGGATTTATGTTTTAGGGTTTAGGATTTATGTTTTAGGGTTTACGGTTGAAGGTGTAGAGTTAGTATTTTTAGGGTTTAGGGTTTAGTATTGATATTGAGGTTTAGAGTTAATATTAATTAAAAGCAAAGATATTAGAGACTTTTTGCCCATTTCTGAAGGTCATTTTTATGACTTTTTGCCCATTTATGAAGGTCATTTTTATGACTTTTCCCTTCTAGTGCTATTTTGGAGACAAAAACTTTAGAAGTGCTATTTTGGTCAATTGAATAAGAAAGCTTGTATTCGACCTAACATTTATGGACTATTTAGCAAATTTGACTCAAAAGGCAAAGCCAAACATAAAACTAATTTTTTTTCCTATTCACCTCACATGTTCATATTAATTATAAAAATACTATTAACCTTTTTTTTCTGAAAATAATTTTTTTACTTTCTCAACCTCGTCATCTTCAATTATTTACAAGATAGCCATTGGCATCAATACCCCAACCATCACGAACAACCAATTTGAAGCTCTTAATGCACCTAAAATTGATTTATACTCTCTATTTCTCAGTTGTTATAAACTAAAAAAAATATCACTTTCACTTTGTCTCCATATTCATCCAAAAAAACTCAAGCTTTTTATTCAAAAAAATTTATGTTTGATAGAGTCATTCAAACATACTATTCTTGGTGGGTTACTTTTGTGTTAGGTTCTGGGTGGTTGGAGAAGACTCTGTGTGCTAAGGAAGTAATCTCACTAGTTTAAGATATGAAATTGAATGTTTTTCCAAATCTGTTTGCGTAGAAGACTTACCTGTAAGTCGTCTAGCTGTAGAAGACTTACGAGTAAGTCTTTTGGTCAAACCGACAGTAAGTCGTCATCTTTTTTTGTAAAAAAAATCTATAGAATACCCTAGACGACTTACCAGTAAGTCGTCTAGGGTAAATGAGTTAGTTTTGCATTTGACCGAATTGTGTAAGATATTAATCGAGTAAGTCGTCTCTAAGAAAAGAAAAATTTCAATATTTTATTTAAGCTAGACGACTTATCTGTAAGTCGTCTCAGGTTAGTTTTGCAATTGGAAAATAAAACTTAAATATTTAACTTTTCCCAGACGACTTACACAGAAGGCGTTCAGTCAGACGACTTACTTGAAAATCTTCTAGGATAGGAAAAGTCGTCCAGATTTTTTTCTGAGATTCTGGTCAAACCTTGCTTATCTCGGACGATTTTCTCGTAATTCGTCTAACTAGACGACTTTCAAGTAAGTGGTCTGTAAAAAGTAAAATATTTAAGTTTTATTTTCGAATTGTTAACTAACCTCAGACGACTTACAGATAAGTAGTCTAGCTTTAATAAAATATGAAATTTTTTTATGTTCCCATAGAAGACTTACTGGTAAGTCGTCCAGGAAAAGTCAAATATCTGACACAATTTGGACAAATGCAAAACTAACATGTTTATCCTAGACGATTTATTGGTAAGTTGTCTAGAATTTTTTTTAACAAACAAAGCTGGACAACGTACAAGTAAGTCGTCTCATTTAAAAGTCAATTGCATAAATGACCTGTTTGGACGACTTACTTGTCGTGTAAGTCTTCTTGACGACTTACTGGTATGTCGTCTGCGTCAATAATTAGTAAACTTTCATTTTCTCTATGTTTATTAATGTGTTTTATTTTGAATTTTTGCAGATGATGCGTCAGTTACAAACAGTGTATGGAGAATGATTGTTGAAAGATTGCAGTTGGGATTTTGTGGTTGATAACTTCAAAGGAGCGAGAATCTTTTTTTTAATGGAGGTTCGGCACATGCTGAACTTGTTGCAATGGCTCAAGAAGATTATAACCTGGACATGAGCACATAATATGTGGAGATAACCTACTCATTACCCGATAAAGTGATGCAACAGATGGCTCCACACACCCCTCCTATTCATATTACAAGTGATAGACAAGTTCAAAACTTGCTCGAGATAACCAAAACACATGGAGTACGGCTTTGTGTATCAAGCCGTAGCAAGGTGTAAACGGTTTTAGAGGAAAGGGAAGAAGATGATGAAGCTGATGAATGTTTTGAAGATGAAGATGATGATTTGGTTAAAGATGAAAATCATGATGGGGAGGAGGATGCAGATACCTCTTTCTGAAGTGGACGAGAATGGTGAGGCTTACATTGTTTATGGAAAGGTTAAAGATGAGGATGAGGAAAAAAAGGAAAGATAGACATAAAAGGAAGATTCTTGATAAACTTGAATCTGGGCGAAATGGAAGGACCAAACCGCCAAGGAAGGGATTATATAAACAAGAGACATAGGGCAGAAGCAGAGGACGAAAATCAGACCTAGAGAGGCGGCTGTTAGCTTAGGAAATTAGGACTTAGGCTTTTAGACTAGCAAGCCGGATCCTTAGAATGTTTCAACGTCTAGGCTCCGGGAATCTCTTTGTAACAGTTGTCAATCTCTTATTCAATTAAAAGCTCTCACGCAAATTCTTTATTTATTCTCTGTTCTTCGTTATTGTTATTCATCCATATTCTGTTAACTCTGTTCGTTTTAGTGATTTCCGCAGAGATCCAGGACCTCGGGAAAATTAGGGTTTTCCTTATGTTTCCATATTTGACGGAAAATCGACGGTGTGAATTTCGGTTCCCACAGTTTAGCGCTAGAAGGAGGGGGGGGGTCGGATTCTCTTACACAATAATCGCTAGAACGAACGAGAAAAGACATGCCTGACCTAAACGGCGACGTCATCTCGTTCGAGAAAAGAGCAACGATCGATTTGATCAAAACTCTCAACGATCTTCTCGTTATCGAGCTGACGATCCAGAATATGGATGTCGCAAGGATATTAGTCGACACCAGAAGCTCGGCTGATATCATCTTCAAAAACACTCTCGAGAGAATGGAAATCGATCTGTCTGAAATCGCGGAAAACGCAAGCCCGCTAGTAGGACTCTCGGGAGAAGTCACCATGACCCTCGGAACAATCAAACTTACGGTTTGCGCCGGGAGCACAGTGAAAGACGTCGAATTCCAAGTCGTCGATCGACCCATGTCTTACAACGCGATCGTAGGAACACCGTGGTTAAATTCGATGCAAGCGATTCCGTCGACGTACCACATGTGTCTTAAGTTTCCGACTTCGTGCGGAATCGAGACCATATGGGGAAATCGCAGGACCTCGCAAGTTGGCTATGCCGCAAATTTAAAACGAAAAAATCTACCGGTCGACGTTTCTTCCAAAAAGAAAAAGAAATCAATGGCCCTCGACGACGTCCAAGAGCAAGATAAAACGGAACTCTTCTGGCAGTTGCGAGCAGCCGAGGCATTGGAAGGTAAACGCGAGCCGACCCGCGAGCCTGTCATCTCAGTGTGCATTGCCGAGGCTTTTCCAGAGCGCTGCGTCGAAATCAGTGCAAATCTGAGTGAGACCTTAAAAGCCGAACTCCTGACATGTCTGAAACGAAACTTGAACACGTTCGCTTGGACTGCGAAAGATATGCCAGGAATCGACATTAATATCACATGTCATGAACTTAACGTTGACCCAACATCCAAACCCGTCAAACAAAAAAAACGAAAACTGGGGCCAGAACCCGCCGAAGCGGTCAACAACGAAGTCAACAGACTCCTCAAAGTAGGATCTATCAAGGAAGTTTGGTATCCTGACTGGCTCGCCAATCCTGTCGTCGTAAAGAAAAAGAACGGAAAGTGGCGAGTTTGCGTCAATTTCACCAATCTCAATAAAGCGTGTCCTAAAGATAGTTATCCGCTGCCACACATCGATCGCTTAGTCGAGGCAACCGTGGGAAACAAACTCTTATCTTTCATGGACGCCTTTCGGGATACAATCAGATCATGATGAACCCTGACGATCGGGAGAAAACCGCATTCATAGCTGATCGCGGAACTTACTGCTATAAAGTGATGCCTTTCGGACTTAAGAATGCTGGTGCGACTTATCAACGACTCGTGAATCGCATGTTCTCCGAACAGCTTGGAAAAACAATGGAAGTGTACATTAACGATATGCTTGTGAAATCACTTGATGAGCGAGATCATGTTGTGCACCTCCAAGAATGTTTCGAAGGGCTCAACCTTCATAACATGTAGTTGAACCCTGCGAAGTGTCGGTTCGCCGTCGCATCCGGAGAATTTTAGGGTACCTCATCACTTACCGAGGGATTGAAGCCAACCCGAAACAAATCATGGCGATGATTGAGATGGTTTCTCCCAGAACGAAACGCGAGGTACAAAGACTGACCGGCAGGGTCGCGGCACTTAACCGCTTTATCTCGCGATCAACGGACAAATGTTTACCTTTCTACGAAACGTTAAAGGGAAACAAAATTTTTGAATGGTCCGAAGAATGAGAGAAAGCTTTCCAACAGCTGAAACATTACCTAGGGTACCCGCCAGTACTAGCGAAACCCGTAGAAGGAGAACCATTATTCCTCTACATCGCAGTATCAACGACCGCCGTGAGTGGCGTCCTCATCCGAGAAGAAAGGTATTTTCAATCTCACACCATTGTTGTGCCCACTTTGTTCCCTCTCTGCACCATTTTGCATAGTCCCAGCCAATAGGGAAGATTAGCAAAATGGGCGATCAAGCTGAGCGAGTACGATATTGAATATCACGCAAAGACTTGTGCAAAATCGCAAGTACTCGCGGACTTCATAGTGGAACTCCCAACGGGAAGCACGTCCAACCAAGAGCCAAACTCAACCTGGATCCTATACGTTGACGGATCCTCATCCAAACAGGGCTCCGGGATCGGCATCCGACTCGCATCCCCAACAGGAGAAGTGTTGGAACAGTCATTCCGATTAATTTTCCACGCTTCGAACAACGAAGCCGAGTATGAGGCCTTGATCGCAGGACTACGATTGGCTCACGGTCTGAAGATTCGTAACCTTCACGCCTACTGCGACTCCCAGCTAATGGAAGCATATCTGGTCTTAATAAAAGATCTAACCCAAAAGTTCGATCAATTCTCCCTTACTAGGATCCCTCGAGCGGAAAACATCCCGGCAGACGCCTTGGCCGCCTTGGCATCCAGCTCAGATCCTGGTATGAGCAGGGTAATTCCTGTTGAATTCATCGAACACCCTAGCATCAGACCGCCCGTAGTCATAAACCTGATCAACGAACTGGATGACGACATCAACGAAAACCATCCAGCCAAAGATCAGTCCGATTACGGATTTAGTCGTCCCTGGATGGAAACAATTCTCGCATACATAACCAACGGAGAGCTTAAACCGGAATAATGGGCGGCCCGGAAAATAAAAACTCAGGCCGCATGGTACGTTTTAGTTGACGGAGAACTTTACAAATGGAGATTCTCCGGACCACTAATGACCTGCGTGCAAGGGGAGAAAGCACAGCGGATAATGCAGGAAGTGCACTCCGGATCTTGCGGAAACCATTCCGGCGGAAGATTTCTCGCAATAAAAATCAAGCGCCACAGATATTTCTGGCCAATGATGGTAAAAGATTGCGAGGATTTCTCGCGAAAATGCGAGAAGTGCCAGTGGCACGTTCCGACTATTCAGCAACCTGACGAAGTTCTCTCATCTATCTCGGCACCATATCCGTTCATGCGATGGTCGATGGATATAGTCGGGCCAATGCACGCGTCAAAACAAAAACGCTTCCTTTTGGTCCTGACCGACTTCTTCTCTAAATGGGTCGAAGCTGACTCTTAAGAAAGCATCAAAGACGCTCAAGTAGAGAGTTTCGTATGGAAGAACATAGTCTGCAGACATGGAGTCCCATAAGAAATCGTGACGGACAACAAGTCTCAATTTATTTCAACCAGAATCAAAGCCTTCTAAAAAAATGGAAAATACGATTGACCAAATCGACTCCAAGATATCCTCAAGGCAACGGACAAGCCGAGACTATTAATAAAACTATCCTCGACGGCCTCAAAAAACGCCTCGACGCCAAAAAGGGCAAGTGGGATGAAGAGCTCAAGGGAGTTTTATGGTCGCACCGCACAACCCCGAGGCGAGCAACGGGCGAAACTCCTTTTTCCCTCGTATACGGAACATAATGAATGATCCCCACAGAATTCAAATTTCCAGGAGTACGCAGAAGGTTGCTCCCAGAAAGGGAAGAATCAAACAAACTAATTCTTCTCGACGAACTCGATCTAATCAACGAACGACGGGATCAGGCACTCGTCCGAATTCAAAATTATCAGCAAGCGGCCGCAAAGTACTATAACGCGAACGTACGCGGTCGCAGAGTTCATGAAGGCGAACTAGTCTTACGAAAAGTCTTCCAAAATACCGCAGAACGAAACGCCGGGATATTGGAGCCAACTGGGAGGGACCATACATAGTCATAAAAGTGGTCCGGCCTGGAGCATACGAAATCGCAAACATGCAGGGCACCAATTTTTCCCAGATCCTGGAATGCGATGCATCTCAAAAAAATACTATCACTAGGCAACGCACCCGCAAAACACTGAACTACGAGACGGCTTGATCCCCTTAAAGGGTACGTAGGCATCTTGTTCCAAGACAAGACCAGATGTCCCCCCTTGTTAAAAAGGGGGGGGGGGAGTAGGTGAGTATACGTATACTCGTATACTCCTGAAACTTCAGACTCGAAATTTCTCAAACTTTTTCAACAAACATATCGAAAGAAAAAACTAAATTCTGAATATAGCGAGACGTCGCCAATGTTCGGAAAACCGTTCCTCTCCAAAAACAACAAACAGTCCGTCCCCGACTATAAAACACACACAGCTTCTTAAGATATAATCCCTTCGCGAAGGCCTAAACTACGTAAACATCTGTCACCTAGAAATAGTTTGTTGCTGATCACAACAAACTCGCAACAGTCCTAAACAAACTTAAGTTATCTCGCAGAGGTAGCTCTCGAACACCCGACACAAGGGTAATAGTGCTATAAAAGAAATCTAAACTTTTGGTCAGCACTTCTGGGCAACTTAGAAATTGTTCCCGGTGAGATGCTTAGTTCCAACCAGACGAATTGTATAAGCCGAGAACATATCGCGGATTCTAAATCGATATGGAATCAGGTTAAAATCGCAACAAGCAAAACGAAAGCCGACTAGTCATCGCACAGCCTCAATCCGAAAGTAAACCTAGGTCTTGCCCTAAACCCAGCACACTGGTCTTTAACGTCTCAAGGCATGAATCGAGATCCTAAAGGCATGTCTCTTCGTCTACATCTAAACGCTCACCCGATTTACTAAACATCCTAAAACGAGCGAACGAATAAGGCGATCCACAAAGAAAAAGGAATGCGAGACGACAACTCACGGACCTCCCTCAATATCAACTCGAAACAAAAGGTTTAAACGAAAAACTGATTGATCATTATAAAAAGTTGCCGAAGCAACAAGGGATTCAAAGCCGTAAAAGGCCAGTCCCGTACAAGTACAAAAGCCATTCTCAGCCAAACAAATAAAAACCTAATTCTTAAGTCTCCTACGAGACAACAGCTTCAGATACCCTCCGCACACGGAGTCTCATCCTCATCCATCGCATCACCAATTCCCGCAAGAACACCTTCACCTTCGTCAGCAATCTCCGGATCGTTGCTCTCATCTGCATCTGGCTGAGGGGCGCTTTCGGCAGCAAGAGTCGGGTCGGAGTAACTTCCCTCGACAGGAACATCCCCTTCGGTCGCACAAACCGCCGATCCCTCAAAACTCTTCATCTTGCGCTGGAGTCTGTGCAGCTCCGAAGCCTTGGAATTCTTTGCATCCTTCACCTTGAGCAAAGAAATCGCGGTTTTTCCGAGATCGCGCTCAAAAGTCGCTGATCCTAGCCTCGAACCGAGATACCTCCGCGGAATGCACGTCCTCTATCACCTTCAATTTCCCTCGAGATGAGCGGACCTCTCCTGCGACTCAGCCAACTCCTTGGCTAAACGCTCAACTTCAGACCCACACTCTTTGATCATCCCATCGATCAAAGAAACAAACTAGAAAAGCCAAGATAGATGGTCAGATACGAATTAAAAACTATAGTCTTTTTAAACGTATGCTCGCGAACCTGTACCTTGGCACGGTGTTGCGACATTGAAACCAAGCTTGGCGCCTTGCTTGACGAAGCTCCAGTCTCCGGACCCTTTGCGCCTCTCTTTCTCTTGGGAGCATCGGGGTTCGGGCAAGGTCTCTTACGACCTTTGGCTGGAGCAGACAGCGTTGCGCTAAGCGCCGGAAGTCCCAGAACAATCACCCTCTTGGCCGGAGGCGGAGGCCTCAAAGTCGTAACCGGTTCGACCACGATGGGAGCCGCAATCGGTTCGACCGCGGTAGGAGCCGCAACCGGTTCAACCACGGTGGGAGCCGCAATCGGTTCGACCACGGTGGGAGCCGCAACCGTTCCGACCTTGGCAGGAACCGCTACGTTTTCGACTACAGCAAGGGGCGGAACAGCAGACAAACCCGACGGTTCAATAACAACGCCCGTCGACGATTTCACTACCCTCTCCGCCGTTTCGTCCAAAATAGCCTTGACCTCTTTGGAAAGATTGGACGGGTCCACGGGGGGTACGCAACTCGGCACCGTGTTCCCCTCAGCGTCGCTGCGATCCATCTCCTCTTGAAACAAGAGGAACTCAGAAATACGAGCATCCTACGAATGTGCCATAGGGTTGTCGCTAGCTGGGACCTCATGGTTTTGTTGATCACCTTGCGAGAAAGACATCTTGATAATTTTCTAGAGAGAAGTTGGATAGAAATTTGAGAGATGGAAGATATGAGGAGTAAAGATCCAATATTTATAGAAAAGAAGAACTCATCTCTCGTAATCAGACGAATCGCAGCCGTGGATTCCGTTAAAATAACTCCAGCCGCCCGCAAAAACTTTCTCCAAACTTGCGAGCTGGGGGGCTAACTGTTGGTGTCAAAAACCGTAATCTCGAAATCAACGTCTACGATAACTTCTGTAAAGATAAAATCAAATCTTTCTACGAAATACAAAAATGCGTTTTATAAAACTCAAGAAATCGTTTTATAAAACTCGAGAAATCGTTTTATAAAACTCGAGAAATCATTTTATAAAACTCGACATAACGATCTTCCGAGTTTTCCGCGGATTTCCTTTGTTCGGAAATCTCTTTGGATTTATAAAACGATTTTTCGAGTTTTATAAAATGATTTATCGAGTTTTATAAAATGATTTCTCGAGTTTTATAAAATGATTTCTTGAGTTTTATAAAACGAATTTTCGAGTTTTATAAAACGATTTCTCGAGTTTTATAAAACAATTTCTTTTATCTTTTTGCGGGAATTTTTGGCTATTGATTCCATTGTACCGATTTTGACCCCAACAGTTAGCCCCCCAGATCGTAAGAATCGTAGAGTTCTTGAGAGCGGATCGAACTTGTTTGGCGAGTTTGGTAGAATTAGGCGAAACTTTAATGGCCAAAAGTCCAAAGGTGAATAGTAAAATTTTTCCTATAAGTATGTAAAGTAAAATTTTTGAATTCTTTACTTCATTGTTCATAACTTATCCAAGAAACTTTCTCTCTACTTCTTTTGAGTTTGCTTCTCTCAAAGTTTTCAAGCATGTTTTCAAAAAGGAGAACTCGTTCCTCAACCAGTTCTGACTGTCGCAGCTCCAAGGGAACAAGCTCGCAACCTCGAGTTATCACTCCGAAGAGGTGTACTCATTTCCATCGATCGATCCAAGGGATCTATTGGGCGCTAGGGGACGAGTCGGGGTCCGCTAGACCTGGAACCTGGGTTCCAGCTTTGTCGGATGCCAATCGTGCTTCCGGACGCCTGAGTTTAGCTCCTCCTGATAGTATTGAATCCATGCGGGAGTTTTGCCAAGTCCTAGAGGCGGTCGAGTTTCGCCTCCCGCTTGCCGGGGAGAGTGATAAGGCTGCGTCCGATGGATTTTTCACGTGCTACAACACATTTTTATGGCAATGTCACTTATGGTTTCCTATCCCGGAGATCATCTTTCGATATCTTCATAGGCTGAGATTATCCATCAGTCAGTTGACTCAACTAGGCTTAAAACAACTCGTTGGTCTCTTGACGCTGAGTTACGAGAAGGGAATCACCCTTAGCGTTGACTATCTCGAGGGTTTACTGAAACCCACAGAGAAGACACAAAGGATCAATTTATGCCCCCGCGCAGAAATCGTTACTGGTTGCTCGTCGAACTTCGCTTCTTGGAAGCAAAATTTCTTCTACGTTCGTATTGATAGTGCGTCAGTCGAGGAGGACTGCATCCCGCTCTTTGTGACCACGTGGGGTCGGAAAGGTATGTGATTCGAGTGCATACAAATTACCCCACTTTCTTTTTACTTTTTTGCTTTTGTTTTCCGTAGAGACCAACCCTTTACCCCCGCATCCGGTGGATCTTCCGAGTATCACTGTTTCACTCAAACACGGGGATGTTGGCTGGGGTAGTTTCTCTCCGCAGCGTGTCCGCCATGCGGTTGCTCTCTTCCGATCTAGGCTTTTCGCGGATTCTCTGATTTATGAAGAGGATCCGTTCATAGGAGAATTTATTCCGTACGTACCTTCGATGAGAAGGGGCGGGTCGAGATCTCAGAAGGATAAACACTCGGTTGTTGAAGATGACGTATCCGATCGTTCGGCCTCTCCTGACAATATTCTCAAGGACTTCCTTGATAGCCAAACAGAAGAAGGGTTTTGGACGAATGCGGGCGGATCGTCGACCTCTAATTTTCCGGGCGTCGATCCTGATCAAGTTCCGGAGTTTGTTAGAGGGTCTGAGCAAGCTAATGAGGTTTGTGTTTATTTTGAGCGATTTTATTATCAGACAATCTCTCTTATCCCTTTTCTTTGGCAGGGTTTCCTCGTCATGAGCCGGGCCCTAGATATCCGTAGTGCTGAAGCTCGTCTTGCCGAGTTTCGAGCAGATTTGGCCGAAAAAGAAGCTGCTCGCCTTCGGGGGGAGATCGAGGCTAACCAAGCTGAAGAAATAGTTGAGAGGGAGATAGCTCGCGTGAGGGACGAGTGTGCGGCTAGCTCTTGCCGTGCCAGGGAGCTTTTTGACCAAAGAATTCGTCGTGCTCGCCGTGCAGGCAAAAGGGAGATCGCCGAGGAGATGAAGGCCAGTTGTGAGCGATTTGCAACTGGTTATTCGAACGCTGAAGTTGCTCAACGGGCGAACGGTGATTATCGTGAATGCCGCGGTGTTGTTCATGGGTTGTCTCTTACCCAGAACGAAGGGTATTCGTATGTCAAAGAATATTTCGCGCAGAGGGGACACCTGGATCAGAAGAGAAACATGCAACCCAAACTTTTTGATCTTAGGGCGCACATGTGGAATCAGTGGAACCCCATCGTGGTGTCGCCGGATTTGGCCGAGGTTGGGCCTGAAATTCCAGATGCGGACGGCGAAGTTGATCAAACGTGGTTTGATGCTAACATTGGCCAGGGCTCGGCGTCTGTGCTTTGATGATTTCGTTGTGTGATGTTATTGTAGTATGATGTCGTTGTTGTTTTTTCCGGGACTGGCCGTTGGTGGCTTTGAATCCCTGCCGCTGGGCGGTGTGTATTTGAAAACCTTTTAATGAAAAAGTATTTACTAAGTATGAAATCTGCGTTTCGTTTTAGATGTAGAGGGAAGAATACGAGTTGTCGTCTCGCATCTAACTCTTGGTGTAAATCGTTCGGTTCGTTAACTCAGAATGTTTTGGTTTTCACAAGTGTTTAGATGTGGGCGAAGAGACATGCCTTTAGGATCTCGATTCATGCCTTGAGACGTTAGAGACCAGTGTGCTGGGTTCAGGGCAAGACCTAGGTTTACTTTCGGATTGAGGCTATGCGATGACTAGTCGGCTTTCGTTTTGCCTGTTGCGATTTTAACCTGATTCCATACAGATTTAGAATCCGCAGTAGGTTCTCGGCTTATACGATTCGTATGGTTGGAATCGAGCATCTCACCGGAAACAATTTCTAAGTTGCCCGGAAGTGCTGACCAAAAATTTGGATTTCTTTTATAGCGCGCTATTTTATTCTAGTCGGATGTATGCGAACCAATAGGTCGGTGCGTTTGTTTAGGACGGCTAGTGTGCTCGACGGGGCCAATCGCCGAGCGTTTGTGTTTTTTATAGTCGCGGACAGACTTAGTGAAATATTTTTTTCGAGAATTTAGGCGACGTCTCGCCGGTTCTTTCCAAAAATATTTTGGTGTACAAGTTTCGTAGGAATGATTGAGTAGTTGTTACTGCGGAAGTAATTTCCGGATGTTTGGACTTTGTTTTTGCGTTTTCGATAGTAGCGGAAATTTTATAATGTTCTAACTTTGCCTTTATTAAAAAGTTACGAAAATTTTTCGATTACAAAGTGAATGTTTTAAAAATTTGGGAGTATACGAATACTCGTATACACACCCACTCCCCCCCCCCCCCGTTTTGGAAAGGGGGATAGCTGAACTCGTGTTTAGGCGAGCTGCCTACGTATTCCTTCGGAAATCAAGCCATCTCGTAGTTCTGATTGTTTGTGCGAGTATACTTACTCGGCTGTTGCAGATTCCTCGATCACTTCAGTCGCTGGATCGATGTTTTTGTCCGGGTTTGTCTCCTCCGGTTGGGTAGAAGCGATGGGCGCGGAATCTTGTTGTTTCTCAGCCGTTGCTTGCTTTGGGTCGTCTTCCGCGGGCGGTGGCGTAACCTTTGCCCGTTTTGGTTCCACGATTGCGACCGCCAATTGCCTCAGCTTATGTTCGGCTAGTAAGCAGGATCACGATTGTCTTTGGCATCCCCAGATTGCTGCGATTCCCGTAGGAGTCGGGAATTTTATGCCTAAGTGATACGTCGACAGAACCGCCTTCATGGAATTTATCCAAGGCGTGCCCATGATCACGTTGTAGATGGCCAGGAAATCGACTACTGCGAAGTTGACGATTTTCGTCACTTCTTTGGCTGCCACCGGTAGTCGGATTGATCCCAAGGTCATGGAGGTCTCGCCGGAAAATCTGGTCAATGGTTTCGGAATAGGTTCGACTTCCGAGAGTTCTATTCCCATGCGTGCTAAAGTGTTGCGGAAGATCACGTTGAAGGTACTTCCGGTATCGATCAGGATTCGAGCGACTTCTAGGTCGCCAATCACTAAGTCAATGACAAGGGGATCGGCGTGTGGTTGGTCTATTCCGCCGCTCTCGGCGTCGTCGAATGAGATCACCCCCTTTAGAGTGTCATCCAACGGCACCTTCCAACTCGAGCCGGTTTCGGCTTTGCGTTGGTAGGATTTGATAGACGAGACGGTGTCGTTGTAGTACTGCAATTCACCAATAATCATGTTGATCTTTTGGCGGTTAGCGTCGTTACCTTTCTCGTCTTGCCTTCATCCGCGTTTTTCGCCCGACTGGTTCCCCTGAGGCGGAGTTTCCGCTTGCGAGTTCCTGTCGTTTTTCGGGAGGCGGTCCGAATCGCAGATGAGGTCGCCCAGAAAGTTCTCTCGCGATCATTTTTGCGGTAAGTCTGGCGCCGAGAACTTTGCAGTTCACGGTGGAATGTCCACGGGTTTGGTGGATATCGCAGAAAGAATTCTCATCGTAATTCGGATTTCTTGTCCACGTGTTACCCGTAGTTCGCCCTTGCTCCGATCCAGAGTTAATGGCATAGTTGTGCGCCCCTTGGAGATCCTGCCCCTCGTGATGGATGAACTTGTCGTTACAAGAGTTTTTCTTTTTCTGCTTCTGCTCGGACGCGTTATCCTTTGCGGATGTTTTCGTCAGCTTATGCTTTTCGGACAGGATTTTAGTCTCCTCCTCGATGGTTATATAATCGGTTGCCTTGTGGATCGTTCGCGGTTTTCGAGAGTTATCCATTTTTGGAACTTCGACTTGAATCAGAGCGATTTCCTGAGCGCGTCGACGGCGGCTTTGTCGTTGATTCCGCTAATCCTAGCCATGACGAGTTTGAATCTGCTCATGAAATCGCGGAGGGATTCGTCCTCCTTTTGCGATAAGCTCCAGAGATCAGCGTCAGAGGTTTCCGGATTGATGAACATTGAGTACTGCTTCAGGAATTCGGAAACGAGTCAGCGGAAACTTCTGACCGAATTCCGCCTAAGTTTGGCGAACCACTCGAGCGCTGCTCCTTCTAGGTTTTCGACGAAAAGATGGAAGTAGCCTGCGTCCTTTTCGCGATCGTTGAGTTTGGCTCGTCCCATGGTTATATGGAAAGCCTGCAGGTGTGCTTTGGGATCGAACGTCCCATCGTAAGTTGGCACCTTAAGTTTCCCGGGATCGGGTAGCTTGACCTTGATGATGCGAGCCGTGAAGGTCGTTTTCTGAGATTCGTATAGCAGCCGATCGATTTCGGGTGCGGCGCTGGTAGCGTGATGAATCTGAGATTTCACCGCTTTTACCGCTGCGGCCGTTTTAGTGATATACTCGCGGAGATCGCGAATCTCGGTCAGGTCGCCAGCAGTTTTCCGACCTCGTCGGCGTTTGCTGCGAGTAACCGGAGATCGCTCCTCGGCGGTTTTTGCGTATTGTGCAAAGTAGAGCTCCTCCTCAGTCTCCAGTAAGAGAACGCTCGGGAGAAGACTCCGGCGGAGGGCTGCGAGTTTTTCTCTTCCTAGGATGGACGTCGGCGTCCTCGTCTGACGAGTCGGCTTGGTCGCTCGTTTCCAGGTTAACCCTTTCGATGCCGGCTCCCTCGGTCTCCTGTTCGCTTATAGGAGATTTTTCCGATTCATTTAGTGTCATGTCAGGGTTATCTTTTCCGGAATCCTTCTCCGGTAAGTTACCCTGCTCGGTTCTGGGACGATCCATAGGAGTCGCGAAGTCGAGCCTCTTTCCGCGGATTTTAGTAGTTCCGCGAGGGAAAATTGCTCTGGTTTTCGTATTTAGGGTTTCGACCCGTTTTGCGAGCGAACCAATGAGCTTTTCCTGCTCTTTCGATTTTTTGTTAAACTCGGAAAGCATCTTTTCGATGATCTCGGCGTTAGCGTTTGTAGCGTTGGCCGCGGACGCATCTTGTAGTGGTTGTGTTTTATCAACGTTGTCGCTTTCTTTGCGAGTTTGTTGGTCACCAGTCATCGTTTCTTCGTTGGACATATTGCGGCTTCTGTGTGAGGTAGATCCGACCCCCCCTCCTTCTAGCGCCAAACTGTGGGAACCGAAACTCACCTACTGTCAATGAATCGTAAATAAGGAAACTTTGAGTAAACCCTAAGTTTCCAGAGGACCCGGTTATCTGCGGAACCGCCCAACGATAGTTAAGAAAATGATGAACTTAAAATTAAAGTAAGAATTAACGAGATGAAGAGCAAGAAAGATCTTATTCCGAATCTGCGTAAGAACGGTTACAAAGAGAGTGGCCTTAGCAGCGTGAGCCATCGACGAAATCCATAACTCTAGAAGGCTAAGACCGAAAACCCTAGTTGAGAAGCAGCTCGATAACAAAAACGGAAAAGTTCCTAAATGCTAAATTTGGTTGTGAAAGCTCTGAAAATTGTGTCCTTGCTTCTGCTCTATGCCTCTTGCTTATATACTCCCTTCCTAGGCGGTTTAGTCTTTCCATTTTTCCCGGATTCGAGTTTATCGGGAATCTTCCATTTATCTCAATCCTTCCTTTTTTCCCGCGGAAATCTTCTATTTATCTTCAAACTTGCCATTTATCTCCAAAGTTGACATTTATCTTCCTTCTGCGAGTAAATCGTCCACACGTTATCGTATCTTCGGGTTAGATTTCGTTAAGATCGCGAGATGGGCTTTTATCGCGTTTTAGGACCTTCCGGGTCGTTTTGCGATAAATCCGTTTTGCGACTTTGCAAATTCCCCGAGTTAATCGTAAAGTTTAGCTACGTTCTATTCTCGGTTAATCGTTGTCATTTTTACGATTCACTCGACGTTTTTATTAAAAACGCGTTTTTATTATTTTTACAAAAAAAATCTCAAATAAATCGTATAGTTTAGGCAATGTTCGGTGTTTCGTTTAACCGTTGCCGTTCTATACGATTTCCTCGAGTTGTTTTTGAGAAAACAAATTTTTACAGTTTTTATCGTAAAACTCGAACGATAGGACGGATCGAGAAGAAACGGGAGACATTTTGACCGTGGTTCGGAACAGGATCGTGTCGAAGGACGTAAACCTTGAATCGGGGATGCGGGAAATCGAGGCTCGGAATGGTCGGTTTGACGTACGGCGTGCCGAACCGGAATGGTTCAGCTCGCCGTTTGCATAGCTGCCCGGGTAGCTTCTAGCTCGCGTTTTACGGCGGTTTCGGTTTTTCGCGGTTTTGTGCTTAACTCGGACGATCGTGTAATCGACGTTTGTTTCGTTTTTCCAAGATAACGATCTTCCGAGTTTTCCATGGATTTCCTTTGTTCGGAAATCTCTTTTGGATTTATAAAACGATTTCTAGAGTTTTATAAAATGATTTATCGAGTTTTATAAAACGATTTCTCGAGTTTTATAAAACGATTTCTTGAGTTTTATAAAACGATTTTTCGAGTTTTATAAAACCATTTCTAGAGTTCTATAAAACGATTTCTTTTATCTTTTTGCGGGAAGTTTTGGCTATTGATTCCGTCGTACCGATTTTGACCCCAACAGTTATAGGAAACCCGGTCAAAAAATCCATAGTCATGTGATTTCACTTCCACTCAGGTATGGGTAGGTTTTGTAACAAACCCATTGGGCACCTGGTATTTAGATTTCATGAGCTGGCAAGTTGGGCACTTTGCCACCCATTCAGCTACGTCTGTCTTCATCCGTACCCAGTGATATTATTTCTTTAAATCTCTATACATATTGTTCAACCCTGGGTGAACAGAAAATTTAGACTTATGAGCTTGTCTCATAATCTCCTTCTTGATA
Organism: Eruca vesicaria subsp. sativa; assembly: GCA_932364175.1. Taxonomy (NCBI): domain Eukaryota; kingdom Viridiplantae; phylum Streptophyta; class Magnoliopsida; order Brassicales; family Brassicaceae; genus Eruca; species Eruca vesicaria. The sequence goes on from CAKOAT010108711.1 coordinate 59,686, forward strand.
TCTTTTATATTAGGAGCGATGATCCTCCCATGAACCAAGATGGCACCATCGCTCGTCGTTTGGTACGTAGTCTTGTCATTGAGTGCAACCTTGTGCAGGTTCTCATCCAAATTTTGCGCTTGTTGAATTTTGGTATGCAAATCGGCCTGTTCCAAAGAACCAAGAGTTCAATCTTCTAATCTTATGAATTTCTATTATTACCTTGCTGCTATGAATCACTTAGCCATGTCTGAGTAGATTCACTTGTTAGATTTAGGGTTCAAATAGTTATGAGGGATTAGCCCCAACTATGGAATGTTAAGTTGTGATATTCATTATCCAGATAAACCCTAATGCTTACTCTAAAGTAGCTAACTAGAGTATGATCATGGAATGATTTAACTTGTTAATCATCATCCTGAAATCATTTGGCATAAGCTTAGATCCTCTAGGGATGTGCGAGAGCCGGTCTATGATCTTGGTGAACACAGTTTCGATTCGATCTAATGCTATATCGAGCGATATCCTATAGAGTAATCGATCGACGGCAACTTATATCGTCCGATATGGCGATCATACCATCGGTCGATATTGCCGGCAGTTAGATCAATGGACGAGTCTATATAGCGACTGCTATTAAATCTGTCTAAGAATCGAAGTTCTTATATATCTTGCAAGCAACTTACTAAAACATCTGTATCATTATAATCCTGATTATCAGAACAGCAACCTTGAATCTAAATACTTTCTTTTATTGTTCAAAACCTATTCTCTTGAGCAACTTATCATTGCTCACAACTGCAATTTACTATTTTAAACTGAATCAACCTAGCATAATCACTTAGGATTACATCTTTTGTGTTCCTCAGCTCCCTGTGGATTCGATCCCTAAGTACTACAACTGAACCTCTTATTTGAGAGAGTAATTCACTCCTTAGGGTTAAATATTTGAGTTATATCAAATTAGGCGCAGTTTCCGGGGAACTCTTATAGCCATTAGATTTAATCTGATTAGGTCTAGGTTACTTGTTACTGCTTAATTATCTTCTAATGCAAAAAAAAAAATTTCTTGTCTTTTTCAACCTAGCATAATCACTTAGGATTACATCTTTTGTGTTCCTCAGTTCCCTGTGGATTCGATCCCTAAGTACTACAACTGAACCTCTTATTTGAGAGAGTAATTCACTCCTCAGGGTTAAATATTTGAGTGATATCAGTACCTGATGGGGGTTCACACCCACTCTCAAACAACACCCTTCCCCGGTGACATTCCAAGGTGGCCCGATTCTTGCCAAGTCAGTCCATGCCTAAGATCACCTTGTGATTCTAAAGGCGGACCACAACCAGATCCGCATGCATTACCCTGTCTTTAATCATCAATGGGATGTCCTTGACCAGCCCTAAAGAATGCATTACTTGCCCACCGGTCACATTCACTATGAAAGGTATATCTCTTGTTCCCATATGGAACAACCCCCTTCCGATCATATCTGGACTCACAAAGCTATGTGTAGCTCCAGTATCAAAAATTACGTGTGTTTCTACACCACCAATACTTAGGGTCCCAGATCACCTTAAACAGTCCAGCTTCATCCGCGTCCTAAGACAGCTCGTACACTCGTGGTGCTGAGGTCTGGCCCTGGTTCTGGCCAGGCTTGCTTTTCTCGCCCCGCCTCTTCCTTTGTCCAGCTTGCAGCTTAGGACACTTCCTACGGAAATGCCTGGGCTTGCCACAGTATTGAAAACTCTTGGAATCACCACCAGATCACTGTCCACGGTTTTTCTCCCATCCAGGACAGTTTCGAGATGAGTGATCCATCTTACTACATCGGGTACATGCTCCCATGGCCCTCCAGCACTCACCACCATGGTGTCTTCCACACTTAGGGCACTCAGGCCTACCACTTGTGGTTATACCCTCCTCGGTCGAGTCCCTCTTCCTCTTGCGGTCACCACGATGACCAGTAGAGAATGTATGGCTCTTTCCCTTCAGCTTAGCCTCCTCCGCGAGGTTAGATTCCAGCATAGCCATCCTTTCAACCAGCTTAGACACTGAGTGAAAGGTACAGACTGAACATTAGGTCCAGAGCTCGACCTAAGGCCTCTGATGAACATGCAAACCTGAACTGTCTCATCCTCTAGCTCCTTCCCCACAAAGCACCTGAGTCAGTTGAACTCTTCTTCATACTCATGCACTGTCCTGCGATCCTAGACCAATTCCAAGAACTTAGACTCCAAACGGTCCCATGTCTCAGCTTGAAAATTCTTGTGGTTGAACTCGACCTCAAAGTCAGCAAAGCGTTCAATGGTGCCATTGGTACACTTATCCAGAGGTAACCACCAGTTGTTTACATCACCTTCCTGGAAGTGAGCTGAAATATATTTTTTGTAATCCTCTGGGCAACGAGTTAAGCAGAAGTTTTGCACCAACCGGCTCATCCACTCATCTACTTCAATAGGGTCAACACGTCCAGCAAAGTGTTTAGTTCCCAGCATCGCGATGTGCCCTAGCACACTCAGGTAATCAACTCTCCCAACTGGCCGAGCTAGTGGATTGAGCTCGACCACTCCAGCTATTTGTGCAGCTCGACCACTAGGTCTTCCTTGAGCTGCCGTAGCAGCTACCTGAGCTGGTGTAACCTGAAATACCGAGGAGTTCACCAGGGGGTAAACGCCTGGGTCAGTGCCAACATCTGAATTCCCATCAGCTTCACAGCTTCCAGCACATCCTTCATTGATGGCTCAGCTGCCACCTGAACCAGGTTGGTCCTACAATCAGCTGTGCCAATGTTCCGACCAGCCTGGTTCTCAGCATTGAAAGATTTAGCTCCATCCTCCTGCATATGCTCATATTGGTTCTCCTCATTATCCACACGAACCTCGGTAGGAATGGATGGGTCCACTGGCAGTCCGTTTTTCAATGGTGCCTCCTTTCCTTTCCGAGACTTGGACTTCCTTGTACCCTTAGGATTTAAACCACAAAATTGAGTTCCAACATATAAATAAAAAACCACAAACAAAATCCTAAAGTTACACAAACATAAACACCTTCCCATGAGACTCAACAGACAGATGTGTGACATACCAACATAACCCACCAAATCTGAGAATCAAGCATGCTCTGATACCAATCTGTAAGACCCGATACTAGCTTCCTCAATCCAACCAGACCGCAACCTTACCCTATTAATTTTCTATGTGTGATTCCAGTTTTAAGTCCAAATATTTACTAAATATTTTTCATGGTTCTGAGGTTCAAGCAATCAATTTTATAAAACAAGAGCAGATAAGGGGCAAAACAATTGTATATATAAAAATGTGAGTAATGCAAATCATCCATAGTAATCAAGTTGCACAACAGGCTCAATAAGTTCAGCACTACATGGTTCTACCACAATCCCACACATCCATCGCGATCTGAGTCTTCACGGTTCCTTGGCTTTACCACGATCTAAGTCAGACCCCGAAACCACACCACAACAATCAATATTATATACAACTGATATCCTAACACACGGTTCTATATTGCATGGTTTGGTTCCCTAAATAAATTCCATAAAACTATACCAATCATGTTAAATATCACTCGACCATACTCTTTTAAACTCGTAATACAACCGGCCCTATTAATTTTCATAAATTGGACTACATCTAATGTGATCTAACTCATCAGTAAGAACCAAATAGAACCAATCATGGTGTAGCGTTTTTACACGGCCAAAACACTGTCCCTAAACCGGCCAAAGCCACGGCTTAGTGTTGTGTTGTCTGATCATCAGACACAATCACAAAACAGAGGAAGATAAGGACATATAATTATATAGACAGAGATGGGTTTAATTGTTTCCACCAATCATCCATAACCACATGCGGATGCACCCGCGGTAAGGGCGATTGCTTACATGGTCCACACCACTCACCTTAGGCGTTTGTTCCCCTGGGGCTGGTTCCTTCTCCTTGTCTTTATCCTTCTGTTTCAAATTCATCATCACACGTGTTTCTTCCCATGATCAGACACAAGCCTGAAAGTAAAGCACCAACACCACACGGTTTGTACCAAAAACTCGATCTTTCTTTCTCTCCTTTTTTCACACGATTTTGGCTGAGTTTCCCCCAAGGAATATGATGCCATTTTTTACCCCTATGTGTATGTATAGATCGAGGAAGAGATCGGGCAAGGCCTTAGGCAAAGGGGTGCCATTTTTCCCACGAAAATGTGCCTTGTGTCCCTTGCACCCATTTGCCCAATAACCACCCCTTAACATGCCAAATCCTTAGGCATAATTAATTATTCCTTGTTCCCTGGCCAAAAATTAAATGCCCACAGGCCCATCTCCCCATCAGAACCCAGCCCGGCCCAGTAACAGTCCCACCTTGGCCCAGTAACAGTCCCACCTTGGCCCAGTAACAGTCCCACCTTGGCCCAGCCGGCCAAGACTCGAACACTCCATCCAGCTGAACTGAGCTGAGCTGGTTAGCAGCTGGCCCAGCTGAGTGAGATAATCCATCAGCTCCAGGGAGCTGACCAGCACTGTGTGAGCTACCTTTGAGCTTTCCCTAGTAGGTTGAGCTCCTTCCGAGCTTCCCTGAGCTGGTTGCGCTCCTTTCAATTTCCCCCGATCTGGTGGAGCTTCCCCGCAGCCTCTTCCAGCTACCATAACACTCGTCCAGCTCCTTTAAACTTGTTTCCTTCTTATTTTGGTTAAGTTCTCCCTGTAACCATGTCTTTGGGCTATGATACGCTTGTATTTAGATCAAATGACCTGACTGGTGCGTCTCCCACACCATGGCCTGTCCTGGCGACCCTATCTTGGATCGGGGACATGACAACCTGATCCCGAAGTCTTTTTCATTTCGAAAAAAGTAGATAGAGTGAATTTTTATTCTATGAAAAGTTTATTTTCCTAAGTGTGGAAACACTTGTACTCATTGAAGTTGGGACTAAGAAGCTGTGTTTTGATTATGTGTTGGATGTTTAGTAAAAACTTCGAACGAATGCAGATTAGACTGGGTGACAGTGAAATGAGCCTGAAAGGATCGAAGCGTAGTTAAGAAAAGATCGAGACCGCAAGGCTAATTGAGAAATGTTCTTCTACTAAACAATGCGGTTTTCAAGAAAGGAAAGTTTGACTGGTAATCATTGATTGGATTTTATGAAAGGAAGATCGGGACAACGAGAGTCGTAGAAGAAAATAAGTGTAGAGATTCTTCATATCTTGATCGAAAAGTTTTACCATAACTAAATAAGGAAAGAACACTAAATGTCGGGTTTGGTGAGCAAGTTAAGAAATTATATAAAAGAGTGCTTCAGCTCTCATTTCTAGACAGAACTCATAAATCAGACATAGAGAGAACTTAGAGTAAGAACGAAGTTATAGAGAATATTTCAAGAAGAAGGATCGAGCAAGGAGGAGCCGAGAAATTCTTCCCTGAAAAACATAAGAAGTTTCAAAGTCATTGATCTTTTAAGATCAATTCAGGTGAGGATGTGATTCGTGGCAACTCGATATCATATATATTAGTGAATTAGATCTGGATATGCTAGATGTATGAATGAGTGTTGTGTTCTATGGAAATTTTGTTCTTTGCTCTTCAAAGTGATCTTCGGAGATCGAAGAATGTTCTTCGTGTTCGTAGGATATTTCATGCTAGATTGTGTGTATTGATAGTAAAAACGAATGGGAATGTTTATGTGAAAACTTAGGATTTGATCTAGAAATGACTGGCATGTTAAAAGGAAGAATGTTAAGAAATCGGTTAACATAAGAAGTAATTGAGTATGGGATTAAGAAAATTATAAGAAATACGGAAAGTAGGTTTTGGCTTTGGGACGTAAAGGATGATATGAACGTTTTGGCTTTGGGTCATAAAGGATGATATGTTCGTTTTGGCTTCGGGCCGTATGTTGGCTTTTGCCATGATGGACCTGTGGAGTCGAGTGGATTTGGGCCGTATGTTGGCTTTGGCCGTGATGGATCTATGGGGTCGAGCAGCTTCGGGCTGTATGAGTGACCGACGGATCGAGTATGATGTCTACAAGCGGAGTATGTTTGGCTTCGGGCTGTAAGTGACCTTCGGGGTTGAGAATGAGTATAATGGATAAAGGAATGGAAATGTATGAAATCTTTAAGTAAAGATAAATGGGAGTTCAATAAAAATGGTTAATTATAATAATGAAATAGAGTGTTAAGATGCAAGTACGAAATAAGATGTTGGGATGCTAGAATGAAATGAAATGCTAGATTACTAGAATGAGTTGAAATGCTAGGTTGATAGAATGGAATGGAACTCTATATTTCTAGATGTTACAGGTTGCATGTGGGTAGTTTTGAGCATCCTCATGGAGTATTATTGTATGCTCATGCCTCCTTATGTGATGCAGATAATGTTTGATTTTGTGGGCCGAAGTACGGGACTGTAAAGACCATCGGGAAAGAATGTATTAACTTGGGGTGATGTTTAGGAGTTTTGGTCAAACCGTCTTATTGTAACAGTATGGATTTTTAATTATTTGGTCTCGAATTTCATGAACAAAGTTCTAGTATTTCTTCGTATTCTTCCTTCAAAAATTGCTCAGATATTTACTTAAAATTTTCAACGTGTTTTTCAAATATTTACGGATTGGGGTGTTTCAAGAGCCTTGCATGCAGTGTTAAGGAACAACCGACTTTCGTCGTCCATATGGTTTCAAAACTTTTGGTTTAGTTTGGAGAGTCATTATGAGTATGTATTTTGTTAATGACATGAAAAAAAAAATTATGTTATTTTAGGTTTACAAAGAAGGGCATTTGCTAAAAACAATATAAAATTTCAAATCAAATGAAAAAATGTACTCCAATTTCAATCAAATGCAAACCCAACATAAAAGGGTAGAGAAATGTCTATTTACCTCTTATGACTAAACAAAAAAAACAGAATGCTATTTTACAATTCTATCCTTACGAAGTCTACATTTAATAGAGAGAAGTCTACAAATTGTGTACCTATCATGAAGTCAACATAATAGACTTATTACGAAGCCTACATTCTAAGTTAATCTTATAACTTTATTTAAAAAAATGCATAAAAATATATTGTGTGAAATTTCTTTTAGGTCATCAATATAAAAATCAATATGAGGTACATAAATTAAAATATCATGCCAAAAATGTCTCTGACGCAACATCTCCGCCACTTGCGGGTTTCCAACCGCCATAATGTCGACGATCTCGGTGAGCGTACTCACATGAGACGCGTCGCCTGCAACTCTGTCCGCAGCTGAGCATTGGCATCGTCCTGTTGCTGAACATAAGACGATGTCACTGCGGGGACATCGTTAACCGAGCCAATCCCGACAATACGGCTCTTTTTCCTAGGGACGACCTGTAAATAAAAATATTAATAACATAAGGAAAAATTTAAATAAATAATAAAAATTAATATTAAAACAAATTATTTACCTCCTCGTAAATCTTATCCACTTCAAGAGTGGATAATACGACTGGAGCCCCAATCTGCTGAGTCAGCTGGGTCTGGCGTTCGTCAACTCGGGCAACAACCTCGTTGTAGATCCGCTCGGAAGCAGGATCTACAAACTGCCCACCCTTTTTCCGGTGGGTCCGCTCGTAAAGGTCTTTCAGAGATGGAAGAACTCCTGTCTCTTTAGCCTAATTTTTTTTTTTAAATTAAATATTAATTTGGAATATTCAAATAGAGTAAAAATTAAATGTTATTAAAAATCATCTTACCATGTCTAGACGAACTCCCCAGTGAGGTTTTCGGCCCATGGTGTGAAGCACTCGTGTTGCCATACTCGTTTGTAGTCATGCGGTTCTCGGAGTTTGTCTGGGAGGTTCTGACCGAGTCCGGCAACCCCCAATAGCTGATGAGGCCATCCCACACCATGGTTGTGAGGCAATCGGGTTTCCCGCGCTCGTAACCATCCACCTGATTTAAAATAATTAGAATTAAAGTCAATAATATATATTTTAAAATATACATATATTATAATTTATAAATCTATACCTGAAAGTCGCCCTTCCAGTTATAGACCATGTCAAGCAATCGTGCTCTTGCCTTGGCCTCGAACTCCGTCTTCATCCACTGGTGAATCCCAATAGACCAACGATATTTTTGCTGTAACCAGAAAAAAATAAGACACGGATTAGTTCAATAATATTAATAATTTTAAATGATTAAAAATAAATTAAGTTGATTTACTAAACTTACAGCGAACGATTTGAACCACGTCTTTTTGTGTGGCTCGCCGTCATCTTCCAGTTTGGAGCTGCATCGGGAAAGTATCTCTTGATACAGTCCGTGACTCTAGATCCGACACAATTGTCAAGACCAAACCTGGAAAGATAGAAAATAAATCATTAAAAACTTTTTAAAAACTAAAACATACCATAATACGTTTTGGCCGTCCCGTCGGATAGAATCTAAGTCTGGCAGCCTTTCTCTGCCTGGAAGGGCCAAAATATCCTCCACCGTGTACACCGCAAATGGTGCGTTCGGCGGCACCTGCAAATCAGGATGAATCCCAACCGGTGGAGGAGGAGGAGGAGGAGGTGGCTGCTGAGACCGGGACGCCGTAGAAACTCCCTGAGTCTCGGGAACAGCGTGATGATCCGGAATCGAAGATGAACCACCGGGAGCTGACGAAGATGAACCGGGCCCGAATAGATCTCCATAGTGAATCCCCTGATCAAGAGGCCTCCTGGCCTGAGCAGCAACAACTTTGCTCTTTCTAACCATCTAAATTTTTTTTTAAAAAAAACACAAAACATTAATTCTCGTATAATTTTAAAAAACAGTTAAACCAGCCTAAGCTAAATTCCCTAAACTAACCACCTAATCTAAATTCCCTAAACTAACCACCTAATCTAAATTCCCTAATTTAACCACCTAATCTAAATTCCCTAATCTAATCACCTAACTAGGAAATAGAGAGTACCTTAAGAGAATTTAGAGAGGAGGTTACTATGAATGACAAATCGGATTGCTCATGTATATATAAAGAATTTTGTTTCCTCGTAAGGCCCTAGTAACGTTACTAGGACTTTACGAGGAAACAGCTATGCCCGTGTTTTTATTTCCTCGTAAGGTCCTAGTAACACCATTACTAGGACTTTACGAGGAAACTTCCTTACGAGGAAATAGCTATGCCCGCGTTTTTTTCCTCGTAAAGTCCTAGTAATGGTGTTACTAGGAGCTTACGAGGAAACAGCTATGCCTGCGTTTTCTCTTACTAGGGCTTTACGAGGAAAAGGTTTGTAAATCCCTGAAATCGAAACCCCAAACCACAGCTTCCTTAACTCCTAACCTCTTCTACACCTAAATCCCAAATTCATTTTTTTGTGATTAAACAAGCTTAAAACATACGTAATTCAAATGATTTTTTGTTATTAAGAAAACTTATAAAACATACATAATTGAAATTGGTTTTTGTGATTAAACAAACTTATAAAACATACATAATTCATTCGGATACATTCTCATAATAAACATCATCATTTTTGGCAAACTCGTCCTCAACACCGTCGTCCGTTGAGTGACCAGGGACATCTTCGTATTCACGATTATGCGGATCAATGAGTAGGATGTCATCAATTTCTGCTTCAGGTTCCTCGATTTCATTGGTGTTTTCTTCTTGTAATGGTGGTTCATCTCCCTCGACTATCCGTCCTCGAGGTGTCACTTTGATAATAGCTAACCAGTTTATTCCCATTGTAGTAATCCGAGGGTATGGAATGAAGCAAATTTTATCTTCTTGGGAAGCTAATATGAAAGGCTCGAATTTGTTGTACCTGAAAAAATTAAGACAACGGAGAAATTATTAGTTCTCAAAACATGCATGTACGTATGTCAAAAAAAAAGAATTTGTTGTACCTTCGTCCACCATTGACATCAAATACACCGTTCTTGTTAATCCGAACACCTCTGTTGACGACGGGGTCGTACCACTCACACTTGAAGATAACGCATTTCAAACTCATACCTAGGAATTAAACTTCATAAATCTCCTGCAAGATCCCGTAGAAATTTGTTTCGCCTTTCACACATATTCCATTATTACTTTTCGCCCGGTGTCTACCATAGTCATAGGTATGAAAAGTATAGCCTAGGGTGAACTACATCAATGATGTAGTGACCTTTGCAACTGGACCTTGAAGTAATTCGCGAAACCATGCGGGATACTGAGGATCGTCATAATCAACCTGCAACAAAAAGTAATATAAGTAGACATATTAGACTTACTTTGTGGTAATGTATGCATAAAATTTAAGTAATAATAAATACATGTTTCCTCAACCACTTGATAAAGTGTTGATCTTTCCTTTTGTCTAACTCAGGTGTCGATATACCGGGTATTGCTTCCTCGACTTGAGTCACAAATTGGCTGTAAAATCATATATGTTATGTTATATATTTAATATTGAAAAAAAAAAAATATATATATATATATATATATAATTGTGTATGTTTATATATTTACCTTTCAAAATAAGCAATCAATGGATGCTCGCAATTAAGAAGAATATAAAGGTGTGCACTATGGACGTCTTCATCACTCGACAACCAAACCTCTTTCAATTTCCCACCCAATTGCCCAACTTGACAAAAGATGTCTGGAGCATCGTCTTCCATATATGTCGGCACGACACCACCATCATCATATCTTCTTGGAGCTCGTTTCCTTGTACGTACTTTCGGTGCAAAGTAGTACGATGTGAAATGTGATGTTTCTTCCGTCAAACTTCCCGCAACAATAGAACCTTCAACTCTTGTTAGGTTTTTGGCTTTTTCTTTCAAAGTTTTCATGGCCCTTTCATACTGATACATCCATCCATAATGCACAGGTCCACGAAGTAATGCCTCATACAGAAGGTGGACAACTAGGTGTTCCATGACGTCGAAAAAAAGTAGGCGGAAATATTTTCTCCAAGTTGCAGATTAAGACGGGGATGTTTTCATGAAGTTGTTGGACAACTTCCACTTTAAGAGTGCGGGTGCTCAGATCCCTAAAAAATTCTCCAATTCCTATATATTTACAAAAAAAAAAAATTATCTACATTAGTATATATGTATACAGAAATAAATTAATCATATCATCGTATTATATTAATTAATTACCTGAAACTGCTTCATGTACTTTTGCCGGTAGTAGCTCCGCAAACGCAAAGGGAAGTAGTCGCTGCATGAAGACATGACAATCATGGCTCTTCATCCCGGAGAACTTTTGCCCTTTCTCAACACATCTTGAGAGATTTTGAAACATACCCATCAGGGAACTTCACTTCTGAAGTCACCCAGTTGAACAACGCTTACTTTTTTTCTGATGACAGTCTGAATATTGGAATTGGAACTTGCCCATTGCTTTTTATATGTAGCTCACTCCTTGAGCAGATATCGGGTAAGTCTAACCTCGATTTTACGTTGTCTTTCGTCTTCCCTGGGATGTTCAATACAGTGTTTATGATGTTCTCAAAAAATTTCTTCTCTATATGCATCACCTCGAGGTTGTGGCGCAAAAGAAGATCTTTCCAATATGGCAATTCCCAAAATATACTCTTTTTGTGCCAATTGTGTTGAACACCATAAAAATCAGGCATATTACTGGGAACATGTCAATTCCCACCACGAGGAGCTATTTCTAGAGCACAGTAGTAAACGATTTGCGCTTCGATTTGTTCTCCAGTTAAATATGGAGGAGGAGTGTCTCTGACAACCCTTTTGTGCCTGAACAATTTATTGTTTCTTCGGTATGGGTGGTGAATGGGAAGAAATCGACGGTGACAATCGAACGAACTAGTCTTCGTACCATGCTTCAACTGAAACGCATCTATCATTCCATTAAAATATGGACAAGCTAATCTCCCATGTGTAGTCCACCCAGACAACATACCATATGCAGGAAAGTCACTTATGGTCCACAAAAGCATCGCTCGCATCGTAAAGTTTGTTTTTGTTGAACAATCATATGTCCTCAACCCTGTTGACCACAAATCTTTCAATTCTTTTATCAGTGGTTGTAGAAAAACGTCGAGAGATCTTTTTGGATGTTTTGAACCAGGTATTAATATGCTCATGAATAGAAACTCTCGTCGCATGCACATCTCTGGTGGCAGGTTATACGGTGTAAGAAAGACCGGCCACAATGAATATTGTCTCCCAGACATTCCAAATGGACTAAATCCATCAGTGCATAATCCAAGATACACATTCCGGCTATTGCTAGCGAAATGTGGATGTACATTGTTAAAATGTTTTCAGGCTCTTGCATCTGATGGATGAGTCATCTCTCCATCCGTCTGAGTATGCTCGGCGTGCCATCTCATCCCTCCAGCAGTCTCCTCAGATTGGTACAATCTTTTCAATATGTCTGTGATTGGTAGGTACCACATCCTTTGGTACGGTACCCTATTGCGCCCTCGACCCTGCGGTTTGAATCGTGGCTTCTTACAAAATCGACATTCTTCTAACTTCTCATCATCTCCCCAGTAAATCATGCAGTTGTCGATGAAAATGTCTATCATCTCCGAGGGCAACCCAAGACTATATACCAATTTCTGAATCTGATAATAAGATTCAGCAGACACATTATCTTATGGCAAATACTCTTTAAACAAGTCTGCCCATGCATCCATACAATTTTCAAGTAGATTGTGATCGGTTTTAATACTCATCATTCCAGAAGCCAACGACAATTTAGACAGACCTTCTCTACAACCACTGTAAATTGGCTCATTCGCAGTTTCTAACATTTCATAGAACTTTTTTGCATCTAAGTTAGGTTCTTCAACTTCATCATCATCATGAGTTACAAATGCATCACCTACCATATCATGAACCCTATCACAATCTACCATTTGTTCCTCTTGTTGATGATAGCTATTACTACTGCTTTCTTCATTACGCAAATGATCAACCGGTTCAACCTGAAAATTGCTATTACTACTGCTACCTTCATTCCTACAACTAGCATCTTCTCCATGTTGATACCAAATATAATAATATGGCATGAAACCTCTATTTATTAAATGCTTCCAAACATTTTCACGAGGGCCTAATTTGGTATTGCAGCATTTCCGACAAGGACAGGACATCTTTCCACTTTCCTGCGTGAGTGGTGTAGAATCTGCTTGATGCATAAACATCTCCAACCCTTCCAGAAATTCTTTCGTCACCCTCTCGTTATTATGTCTGTGTGAATACATCCACTGCCGCAACTCGAAAATATTTCTCGGACCGGACATTTTTTTGTGTTTGATCAAGCTTATAGCTGATTTTTTTTGGCGTGTTTCAAATGAATCACATAAGGTGGTATTTATAGAAATTTTCGAATCTGGGCATTTACTAGGAAATTGCTAGGAAAGGTAGGTACAAAACACGTTTTTGATTTAAATTCGATATTTTCTATCCAGTTCCTCCTAATTTCGTAGTAACAAAACCCTTTTCTCCTAATTTCGTAGTAAAGACTTACTATGACTTTACGAGGAAAAGTGGTACTACGAGTTTACGAGGAAATGTATTTTTTCCTCGTAAGGTCCTCGTAACATTACTACGGTCTTACGAGGAATCCTGTTTCTCGTAAGTTTACGAGGATCTTACGAGGAAATTTGATTTCCTCGTAAAACCGAAGTGAGTGCCTAGTAAGTTTACGAGAAATTATTTTTTAGTGAAATTTCCTAGTAAACTCTTAGTTTTCTTGTAGTGTAAAGTCTACTTCAATGTAGAAGTTTTTTTAGACTACTTTAACTTAAAAATCATCATTTAAAATTAAACTGAGTTCTTTATGAATTATAATGACAAATTATATAATATAAATATTAAAAATAAAGAAATAAACTAAATAAATTATATTTTAAAATTATTAAAATTATAAAAATAAACAACAATAATTAAATAGTCATAGTAGATTTCAAAAAAAGTCTACTAAGTAGACTTACAATAAAGTCTATTCTAAAATTTTAATTATAGTAGACTTCAAAAGAAGTCTATACTGTCAAAATTTTTAACCTAGTTACAATTTTTGTCGTCCTATATAAATGAAATTTAGACAATCTCTCTCTAAAATGGCTGCACAAGTTTCTAAAAAAAAACTCTTACTTCTCTCTAAAACTCTCTCCCTTCTCTCTAGAACTCTCCCATAGCTCAATTCTTTGAAGGTGATGATGCATTTTTTGTTTAGTTTGTTAATTTTGTTTATCATGTCTTTTTCAAAATATTATCTTGTGTTTGTAGGTTAATTCATGGTTATCACACTCCACTCTAAAAATGTAAGTCTTAGATCTACAGATTTTAAATGTGTATTTTTATGTTTATATTCAAATAAAGATATAAATACAAATTATGTGCATTCACTTTCCTACTGTTTATCTTATAAATTCTATTTTTGAAGTTTTTTTTCAGATTAAAAACTATGTTTCACATTTTCACATGTACATAGTTTTCAGATCTGAAAATTATCCAATATAATAGACTTGTAAATGAAGACTACAAAACTAGAAATGACTTTTTTATGTAAAATGTTTTTCTCATAATTTTATCTTTATTTTGTTAATATTTTCTTCCATGATTTTTATCTAATTTTCCCAGAAAAGAAAGATTTTTATTTTCAAATATATAAAATTTTCAGATCTGAAAATTATCTCATATAATAGACTTCTAATAAAGTCTACAAGGTTATGACTTTAATTGTTTGTCTTATTTTTTTCATAGTTTCATCTTTATTTTACAAATTTTATTTTCTAAACTTTTTAGATTTAAAGTTATTTTCATGTTTGTAATGTATATATTTTTCAGATTGAGTAGACTACAAATGAAATTTATTAAATTTAACTTTTAAACAGACTTCATTAGAGACTTCATTAGAAGTCTACTCAAATATGATTTTAATTTTTTTGTCTTATATTTGTTTCATAATTATATTTTATTTTGCAGGTATTCTCTTCCAAAGTTTTCAAATCACCTACCAAAAAATGTAAGATTACATATATTCATTTAATTTTTTTATATAAAACTAAATTTATAGATACAAGCTCTATGTTTTTTCTTTGCTAATTTTAGGTTAAGACTCTATTTTGAATTATTTTGCAGAAAATACTATTTTCTAATTTTGTAATTGTACATTTTTTAGATCTGAAATTATTTTTGGCATGAAGTTTATTTAAAAATTAAGGCTAGTAGACATTAAATAAAGTCTATTGAATCCATAAACTTTAAGTAGATTTGAATGAAGTCTACTAAAACTAATTTGAATATGTTTACCTAGGTTGCATGGAAAACGTTTCGGAATCTGAATCTCTTGTAAACTCGAGGAAACTCTTTGGAAACACGTTTCTTGAAAATTTCATTTTGGAAACACGATGGAAACTTGTGTTTCTGATTTGGAAACTCGCGATTCTAATTTAGAAACTCGCGATTCTAATTAGATATGTAAAAAATAACTATTTGGCATTTGATGTTAGTGATTACATGTTTATTATTTTATATTTTAATATTATCTTTTGATATTTGTTATCATTTTTAATAAAATAGTTTCATTTGGAATGAAGTCACTCCATAGTTTTATTGAATGTTAACATGTGTTACTTTTATAGTAATGATTATAATTTTAATAAAATGCACAAACAATATTTATATTACTTAACTTTTTTTTTAGATAAATTAAACAAAAAAAATAAGTTTACATGTTGATTAATCACACACACACACACACACACACACACACACACACACATATATATATAGGCGTTTCTAAAAAGTTTAAATTTCTAAATTTTTTTGAAAATCAAGTTTCCACGTTTCGTTTCCATATATCCAATTCCGGTTCTATGCAACCTATATTGTTTACCTTATATTTCTCATAATTGTATCTTACTTTGCAGGTACTCTTTTCCAAGATTTCATTTGAGATATCAAAATTATGAATAAGCAAACACTCTAGAGTTTTAAAAAAAGTTGCTTTATAATAATCTATCTTTACAAAATATTCATTTCCAAATAAATATTCTGATAAATAATCAATAAACATTGTAGTAATTTTTTAATTTTGTTGCACTTGTATGATATTATTAATTTTTATTAGCAATCTGTTTTTCAGAAAATACTCTAGTCAGCCAAACAGTTAAAAACCACCATAAGCTAAAACAACAACTAACACACACAATATTGAATGTGTTAAAATTATGTAATCTGAAGACTTGTTTTATAGCAATTTTAGAGATTTTGAACACAAAAGAGGCTGGTAATACGAATTAATACAACTCCAATAGCAATAAAAGGTAGTAGACTTTAATGTTTGTCTACTTTCCTACATGTAAACTAATAAAGAAGTCTGCTTTTGTTATATACATTTAAAAAGGTCTACATTACAGAAATCAGACTTGTTTAACACTACATAACAATACCAAAGAATCCTACAAATTAAACATAAAATCATACACAACAACAGGTAACTGGGCCATTTCCTGTGAAAAAATGAAAATTTACATAGTTAGCGATCATGTTTCAAAAAACTATAAGGGAGCGAATAAGATTAGATACCCCAGTAGTCCTAGCCGTAAACGATGGATACTAGGCGCAATAGACTACCAATACGTCTATGATTATTAGCTAACTACATGATCAAATCAAAAGTATCATAATTTCATAAATATACATATTTTCTTTTAAAAATCACTCAAACATATGAGGAGTAACTAACACACACTGTCAAACTGTAACAAACGTCTACATTTATGCAGACTGCTTATGGAGTCTACGTTTAAAAATATATTAAAAGTGAATTTGTGTATTATTCATTAAGTTTTTTCAAGATTTTTTGTTTGACAGTGTGTGTTAGTTACTCCTCATATGTTTGAGTGATTTTTAAAAGAAAGTATGTTATATTTATGAAATTATGATACTTTTGATTTGATCATGTAGTTAGCTAATAATCATAGACGTATTGGTAAGTCTACTTTATAGTTTTTTGAAACATGATCGCTAACTATGTAAATTTTCATTTTTTGCAACTGAATATTTTACGGGTTACTTTCTATATTTGAAAAAATTGAGATTTTATACATGTAGACTCTCATTTAAGTCTACATATCAAAAAGGTTGTTTTTCAGTTGACCAAAAATCACCAAGATTTGACTTTCGGAAGTAGACTTTAGCGGCAGTCTACATATTTTAATTTTTTTTACAGAGGTTAGTTTTGCAATTGACAAAGTTTGACTTTCTATTAGTAAACAAAAACAAATGTCTACATACATGTTGACTTCATACGAAGTCTACCTACAAATACGGGGGGGGGGGGGGGGGGTTAGTTNGGGTTAGTTTGCATTTGACCAAAATAAAATAGTAGACTTCATGTGATGTCTATCGTTTTTTTTTAAATTAGTATACTGTAATTAAAGTCTAAACTTTTTTTTTATTTTTGATCAACTTTTTGACATTCTAGTCAAATATAAAACTAACTTATTCAACGGAGTCAAAATTTGGGTCAAATACAAAACAGACATTTTGTAGACTTCTCGGGAAGTCTACAGTCTGTAGATTTCCAACGAAGTCTACATTGAAAAGTCAAAAGTTTGGACAAATGCTAAACTAACATATTTTATGTAGATTTCTTTGTAAGTCTACCTCATTTTTTTGTTTTTGTTATCAAAGGGAATGACGTAGACTTTCAGGAAAGTCTAATTGCATAAACAATTATTCTGGTCAATTGCAAAATTAACATGTGCGTTGACAAGTAGATTGCATCGTAAGCATACACGTATAGACATACGATATAGTCTACTATCGTGACACATATCTGAAAAATGACGAAAACCATGTGAATTGGTACATTTTTCCGATGTAAAGCTCGTTTCCACCCTTTTCCACCGTCCAAGCTCCAAATATGAAGAAAAAGAAGAAGCTTAGACGACCAACAACAGAGTACACTCGAAATAATGAAGTTATGCTTATGAAAATGAAAGTTATGAGAATTTTTTTTAGATGAAAATAGAGAGGAAGTGAAGATTTGTTGGTTTAGAATGAGAAAAAAGTGGTTGAAAATTAAATTTAGGAGGTTTAAAGAGCTCAAAAATGGTGGTTCATGGTAGTTGAAAATTGATGATGATGGCATTGTTGTAAATAACAAGAAAAGTTTAGGGTCTAACTGATTTTTGGTCATTTTGAAATAATTAAAAAATAATAATGGTGGTAGTTCTGTAAATATTTCAAAAAAAAGTTGATTTTGCATTTGACTAGAATTTGTGGGTTATTTTTGTAAAACACCCATTATTCACCAGGCGAAACATACTTGGTGCAAAACTATCAGACGAAAGAGTTTTAAACCAAGTAACTAGAACAAAACATCTATTCAATGGTAAATTTGTGATTAAAATCATACTTGAATCTGATTAGCGAATGGGTTGATATTAATTGAATGAATTGTTTAGGGCTTAAGATCATTGACAAAACATAGTTGTGCTTGCAACTAGAATGTTTAAGGAATCAAACCTTTTACACATCATTAGTTAACAATCATGAAAATTGCATTCTCTTCAGTAGTATTCGTTTATTCATTAACATTTGACTATTTTATTTCTAATTTTTCGAAGTTAACAATTAATTCAAAAATAGTTTTACGCAAACATTATTTGTATTTAATGTGTGATGACAATTTTTTTTTTTAAACCCATTAACATTTGACTATTTTATTTCTAATTTTTCGAAGTTAACAATTAATTCAAAAATAGTTTTACGCAAACATTATTTGTATTTAATGTGTGATGACAATTTTTTTTTTTTAAACCCATTATTTCCCTTCCCGCTAGACCTCAATTGTTATTTGTTGGTTGGTAAAAGAATATTCCTCTAACATATCATCTCTTGTTTTATTGCTACCACACAATATCTTGATTTATTTGAATGCAGAGTAATTTCTTCACTGTTCTTTTGTGGATGCACAGAGTAATTTCTAGAAGCGATTTAAAAAAAAAAGACTGATTATGGGATTCAAACATAGGACCAGCCACATTTATTGATAAACACAATGCCACTATACCACTAAAACTATTAACATTTTGTGGCTGAAACAAATTTATATATTTGTCGGTCGGAAGCAAGTGCTTGATTAGTGTGTGTCAACGGCCACCTCTGAAGACATATGATAGGTTTAAGCAAAATTTGCTTCAGAATTAGATCAAATTATGGAGAAGTACTAAAATTTTGTCTAGAGATGTCTTTCAAACATTTGTAATAAGACCTTTATAGATTTGCACAAGCGAAATGTGTAGAAAAAACGCACAAATTGAAGTTTAGTTAACCTCTAATGGCGGTCCACTGGTTTAATGTTGATTGCTAGCAATGTTAGTTTTTTTTGTTGACTTCATTTTATTTGTCAATCTTATCGCTTAACTAAGAGGTGATTGTAATTTTTATTTCTGTTTAACTTTGGGATATTCCGAGTTTATGAAGGTTGGTTTTATAAGATGGTTTGGTTCAGTGCACGAAGATTAAGATATTTACCATATTTTTAAAAAGTATTTTTAATGATATACTTTTAAAATTATTCAACTAATTTTAAAAAAAAAATTTGGAACAATTTTATTAGTTAAACAGTTTCTAATAAAATTAAAGTTAGACTTAAAACTTCAAAACATACCTTAAAATCTCAAAACATCTTATATTTTGTGACAACATAAACCTTCTAAAACATCTTATAAAAATAAACGGAGGGTAACTTCTAAATAATTGGTAAAATCCACAAATGAATCTTCACTCTAAGTATATAAATGTACTGTAAAATATATTCGTATTCGCCAATTTACTATGTTTGATTTGTTGAAAGAGACAACATACAAAGTAAAATAAATTTGGCAGAAAATAAGTAACTTTATTTTCTAAGTTGCATAGAATCAGAAACAGATACGTGGAAACAAAATGTTTTGAAATGTGGAAACATGATTTAAAAAAAATAGAAATGGAAATGTTTTAGAAACGTCTATAATACATATATATATATATATATATATATATATATATATATATATATATATATATATGTGTGTGTGTGTGTGTGTGTGTGTATATGTATGATTAATCAACATGTAAGTTTTTTTTCTTTTTTTCTTTTATTTATCTAAGAGAAAAAATTAAGTAATAAGTATTTTTCTACATTTTATTAAAATTATAATCAATAACTAGAAAAGTAAGACATGTTATCATTCGATAAAAATATGAAACGACTTTATTGCAAATCAAATCATTATACTAAAAATGATAACAAATATCAAAACATAATATTAAAATATAAAATAATAAACATTTAATCATTAACATCAAATGCCAAATAATTATTTTTGTGTTTTTAATTAAAATTGGGAATTCCCAAATTAGAATCACGAGTTTCCATCGTATTTTCAAAATGAAATTTTTAACAAACGTGTTTCCAAAGAATTTCTTCCAATTTCCGATTCCAAAACGTTTGCGAAACAGGAAAGAGAGTTTTCATGCAACCTATTTTATTTTGTTAATTCGGAAATCAAGAGAGAAAAAACACTTATTTGTAGTTTGTACAAAGTCTAAAAAAAAATTTTCAACAATACATATCTCATAACATGGAAATAAGAGTTTCAAAGAAAGCTTCTTTGGAAATTGCCAGAAGAAAACTTGGAAGCCAAACCTTCAGCCATACCCTCAGCGTCAAGCTTTACCTTCTGTCTCCCGGCGGTGAGGTCATTTTCACGGTCCCATGGCTTCCATGGATGATTCCCCACCCACTCGTCCTTTTCATTTTTCTCTTTGGACGAAGACGAAGACAATTTCTTCTTCTTCTTGAGACGGCTTGAAGATGAAGAAGTAGACTCTTCCCTGTGCTTCTCTACCAAAGACTTTGATCTTTTCTCTTTGTTGTACTTGTCCACAAGATCAGCATCTAGGCTTCTTTTCATATTCACCTCTTCATTTGAAGCAAGCGCATTCGCCTTGTTGTACGCCTCTAAGTAGCTGCATCATCCGAAAGAACGATGATATAAGAAAAAAGCTATAAAACTGCAATCACAAAATAACTACAACTCGATTGATGGAGGGTTCCCTACTCTCAACCAGTATGCATAGATAGCCTTATAAACGCCGCCCTCACTACTTGCAATCTATCCAACTCACAACAGCTACAATCTGCTATGTTCAGTCCTAGGCTAGTTACAGCAGAAGTATAGCAAAATACTGAACCTGATAAGATTGACAAGGTATCTTTGGCTCTATTACAAAACAACCTCTTGAGAAAAACAAGTGGTTTGTGTGTTTCTTACTTTTATATCTACGAATGCAGCCCTCGCTAACTGCAATCTAACCACCTCACTACCAGCTACACTAAGTTCTAGGCTATTTATAGTAGTCCTATACCTCGTGGATCCAAAATGTAGTTTACAAGTGCTAGCAAGAGGTCACAACATATGTGTATTCTTACTTCATCTTTGCTCTTTCAGCTTTGTCCATAGGAGTATCGGTCCAGACTGTAGTGTCTCCGCGTCCTTCTCTAGCATTTCTGCTAAATGTTGTGGTTGATTGCTGCACAGGCACCCCGGTCTGCAAAAGAAGAACTCCAGATGAGACTGAAAATTTGAAGCCTACAAAGATAGTTAAAAAGCGTTTTTAAAATCAAACGTGGGTTCTCTCACCTTTCTTTCTGGAGGAAGGGTCGTCATCCACTCGTCTCTTTTAGGCACAGGTTTAACCTCGGTTGCTGCTAGAAGCTCTTCATCGCCTTCCATTGATATGCCTGCACACCGATGAAAGGCTCCATTACTGATTCATCACATAAAGACATGAGATTAAAGAGCCAGTATGGCATTGTGAATCATCATTGTCACCTTGGGATCTTCTCCATTGTGCTGCTTCTTGCATTGAGCGTAATTCAGCCTGAAGAACACGTAGACCATGTTTCTTACGTGATTTACAGAGACTTTTCCCGAAAGATAAAAGCGATCAATTCAGCAGGAAAAATACCTTAAAAGCCTCTTGTTCCTCCCTGAGTTTAATCTTGTCATCCATAGCTTTTCGCTGCAGAACATAATCTATTAGATATATACATCATGATTCAGTATGTCTCTGATTCAGAGAGCATAAAAGTACAGAAACTCACCTTTTCTGGATCTTGTAATTCTTTGAAAGCTTTATTCAGCAAAACGAAAGCTTCCTTGGCTTGCGGATGAGAGCATTTGTCTGGGTGAACTAAAAGAGACAATTTCCAATATCTACACACCAAAGTTGTCTTAGTTCTTGCATATTATTGAAGATATCTACAACAAGCTAGCTACAACAGGAACAATTGCAGAAACCTCACAGTTGAAAACAAAAGTTCCTAAGCGCCTACATAATATACAATACTCTTTCCAGATCTCAAGTGTTTTAGGAAACTCTATAATATAAATGATCAAAGGAATGTACCAGAAAGCCTACCTCTTCTTCATGTTATCAGCAGCCATATTGTGGTTCACTCCTAAAACATCGTATGGGCTATCAGCTTCAGCTTCCATGATCCGTGTCACCTGTTCACGTGAGGCGTATGAGTTGCCACTCTAGAGAATACAAGGATTGCATTTTTACATCAGAAGAAAAATAAGAAGTAAGAACCTCTTCAAATCGCTCAGCCTCGTTTGACGATGCAGCTTCTGCAACAACAGCAGGTGGAGCAGGTCCAATAAAATATGCTGAATCTTCTTCTAGCTCGGCTTCTCTGAAGCATGTTCAAAAGAATCTTTATTAAGAAACGAGTTAACACTAACTAAAAACTGAAAATCTCTGAACTGGCAATCGATTAAACGCACCTGAGCTCAGCTTGCGCTTCTGTTAGCTTTGCTGCAGCAGCAAGAAGCTCAGCCGATGGCATTGCAGGCCCAATCACCCTGAAACAAAATTATAACACCATCATGTTTGTTCTCTAGATCTAATAACTCAAAGCGTGAATCACCTTTTCTTTGGACCAGCAACATCATCTGCTCCCAGAGAGTTCTCATCAGCTAAACCCTTTCCAGCCCCACCATTCACAGTAGTAGCTGATTCACTGTTCTCAACTTCTTCCTCGCCGCCTTTAATTAGATGTCCCACCATATCTAAAGAAGGAGAAGCACCTGGTGGTAACAAAAAGACTCTATCCCCACGTTCCTTTAACTTCAAAGATAGAAACAGCTTCGTCAACCTCTTCTTCAAAGCAATCTCCGAAATACCCTTTATATCAACCGCTTGCCCATCATCTACCATTTTCAAAAGCTACACACAAAGAAGTATGTATAAACGATCAAAACTTTATGAATCATTAACACAAGCCCAAACCTTTACCTGTTTCAAATCATTGCCAACGTTAGGAAACTCTATGAGCATCTCCTTTACAACTGTTTCAGGCTCATCTCGTGAACTCTCTTGATCAGACATGGAATCAGAGCCAGAGTGAGACTCGGAATCGGATTCGTAATCACGCTTCTTCTTAGTCCTTTTCTTCCTATCTTTCCTCTTTCTCTCCCTCTTCTTCCTCTTCTCTCTCTTCCTTCGCTTCACCCGCTCGTCGTCACTTCTCCGCCGCTCCTTTTGCTTCCTTCGCAGCTTTCTAGAAGATGAATCGGAGTCCTCGGAGCTGTAAGAGGAACAAGACGACGAAGATGCAGTTTCATCATCAGTATAAGTATCTCTCTTCCTGTGCTTACCCATTTTGTTCAATCCCTGAAATCAGAATCCAACACCAATCTTAAACCCTAGAATCGATATTGATTGTTAAAGCTAGTATTACATAATCAATCACACACAAGGAAACTTAAATTGAGCTAAGAAATCATTCAAGACCCACAAGTAGAATATCGAAACTTGATACACCTACAGAGGGATCATGATGCTCCAAATAGCGATCTGGGTGAACAAGGAATGCGAAAACCGCCAGCAACAAACCCTATATTCCCCTTTCAACGATTACATGTTTCTAAGAAGCTCCAACAATACCTGTGAATCGAGCGACGCCGACAAAGTGGCGGAGATAATCTACAGTGAAACTTCACGTTTAAGAGCTCTACGGCGATGGAGATTATTTGCGAAAACAAAATTCTTTCCAACGTGTACGAAGAAAATATACTGTATTTCCCTATTTCTTATTCTTCTAAACCGTAATACATTGTGGTTCACACCAAACCAACTAACTGTAGACACACAACTTACGTATTTTAGAATCTAACCAAACCGGCATAAAAAACATAGGACTGTTATTTTTTTGTTTCTTTTAAGACACATACCTGTTATAAAAATGAAATTTAATGGCATAAACTCTCAACTATAATGCCATCTATTCTAAAACTCTCAAGTATTTCTACACTGAAATAAATCCTTAACTAAAGTCTCTTACAAAAATTAACTCTCCATCTAAAGAGATATTTAAACCCAAACAATTTTCTGTCCTTATGCCTTCTATAAGAAAAAACGACTAGATATCTATATTAGCATATAAATAATGAGTTTTTATTTAAAGCACATGTATTTTGGTTTCTTGCAATACATATCTAAACAATATTTAACATGTCAAAGCTTCGGAACGAGTTGCAAGAATCTTCTCATAATGATAAATGAATTTTACGTTTGGTCAAGTTTTACAATAGTAATACTAGAAGCGATAAAGACGTCGTTGATATGTTTTTCAGAATTTAAGATATTTTATACCTCTAGAGTGCAAAATGGAATGTCTAACTTTTTAGTTAAGACTGCAAAATCTTTTATCGTGATATGTATTACATTGATTATTTTATTACGGTCTGTTTATCTAAACCACCTCAAATTTGAATAATAAAATAGTCATTCGTTGCAAAAAAGAAAATATCGTTTAAATTATATATTATATAAAATGCATAACTATTTTAGTTTCAAAATTTTCATTTAATTTTTTAAAACAATTATAAATTAATAAAAATATGAAAAAGTTTCATATTTAAAATTGTGTATCAATGTTTCAATATTTGTATTTTAAGAGTACAAATAATCATAAAATCATGTGAATATGAAAAATATTTATTTAATAAATAATTATATTAAAAATATACTTACATCGATATTCCTATCATTTAAATTTAATTATAAACAATATAAAAGATGAAAATTATTATTTTATTTTCTATAAAATGATTGTAGATAACAATGATTGTTTTGATTTATATCTCCACACCAATTTAGTTATATATGTAATAGTCACTGACCACTCACTAATTTAATATAAGTAAAAAATGTAAATAAATAATAATACATAAAATTGTATGTATATACAACTTTCATCCTGGCAACGGACAGGTATTAATGTAGTTCAGTAATAAAATAAACATCCGAAAATCTCGATAAAACATAAATCCATAAATCTGAAAATGAAAGAAAAATAAATTCCTGACAATCCAATCATTCTTTGCCAGAAGCTACACTTACTCAGCTTAGCAAACAATTGATGCTCTCTGAACTTATCCAACACAATTCGCAAATGCTCGGCATGATCCTCTTTGCTCAGAGAATAGATTAAGATATCGTCAATGAAGACAATCACACACTTATTTAAGTGCTCACGAAACACATCATTCATAATCTTCATAAACTTGCAGGTGTGTTCGTCGACCTAAACAACATCACTACAAACTCATAATGTCCATAACGTGTACGAAAAGCCGTCTTCCGCACATCCTCATCAGCTATAGCAATCTGGTGGTATCACGATGCTAAGTCAATCTTAGAAAACAATGAAGCTCCCAGCAACTGATCCAACAACTCATCGATACGTGGAAGGGGTACTATTCTTGATGGTCACCTTATTCAAGCCTCTGTAGTCAATACAAATCTTGAAAATCCCATCCTTCTTCTTCACAAACTGATATGATCCTGGCAAGCAAAGGAACTGAGGAGATAGAACAGCTTGAACCAAAGCTTAAAGAAGAGAAAGATGGAACTGAAGACCAGCTTGAACCTGAGGAAACAAAGGACAAGAATCTAGACGTGCCACTTGGTCCCATGACAAGATCAAAGAAAGTAAGATTCCAACAAGTTCTTAACCAACTCTTATACACTATCCAGGGCGGTCTAGATTGTGCTTATCCAACCACACTGGTTGTGATTCAAGCCATCTAAGACATTCATCAAGAGAGGTGTTGTGACTTGCACTCTTTTCCTTGGTTTGGTTTTGTCCCATTTGGGTTTTCTGAACTTAGGTTTTTAATGAGGCTTGGACACAACACTCATACAAAAGCCTCTTGATGAAGCTTAGCCCATTTCTAGCCCATTTCTATCCTTTTTTCGTCCAGAATTCTCTTAGGAGCCTTTTCTTATTTTC
The DNA here is from genome assembly GCA_932364175.1 of Eruca vesicaria subsp. sativa. Classification (NCBI taxonomy): domain Eukaryota; kingdom Viridiplantae; phylum Streptophyta; class Magnoliopsida; order Brassicales; family Brassicaceae; genus Eruca; species Eruca vesicaria. Next base: position 85,967 of record CAKOAT010108711.1, read on the forward strand.
AAATTTAAACTCAGTCTTTGTTTTTAAATGTTTTGTGTGTTTCCAAGAAGCTGTGCATGTACAATCTTCTTCTCTATATATTATGGACGAAAATGATCAATAGAATTATCAAACTCTTTTCTAAAAAAAAACCAAGAATTCTCTGAATCCTGTTTGATCATTGTTTGTCTTGTTTATGTTCTGATTTCGAATCTGCATCTTCAAGCAAATCTAAGATAGTTTAAGGGCCTTTCCGCATCTCTTAGAAGTATCAACTCAATCCTTTACTTGTTTCATCATCACAATCGTTGGAGAGCATTCAGGGACGTGATCCTCTCAGCTAGGATCATATTAAGTGGTATCAGAGCAGATCTCCATCATCAGGTTGTGTTTGTCCAGTTCTGCAATTTTAGACTTTTCATATTCTGTTATCAGATCTATTCTAAAGTTTAAATCTTGCTAGAATCGTGTTATTTAGGGTCAGATCTACCTAGAACAAGTGTTGAAATTGCTAAATAACTGAACTTGATTTTCAGAATTGCAGAAAGAATTTAGGGTTCTTGCTGAAAGTGGGAATTGTTGCATTTTAACCTTAAAATCTACTTGTTTTCTGTTATATTATGTTTCTGTGATCTCTTTTACTGGTTTTGGTGTTTTGAATATTTCCAGGAACCATGGGTGAAACCAATACACCAAATCAAGGGATGGATAAACTTCTGTTGGAAGCCTTAACTGCACAGATGTCTGCCTTGATGGATCAGAAACTAGAAAACTTCAGAGCTGAGGTAGTCCATTCAGAACGTGAGAGATCTAGAAGAAGTCCAAACCAGTCTGCCACAAAAAGCTATTATAGTCAACCCAACAGAGCCAGTGGCACCAGAAGAAGAAGACATGAAAGAGAAGAAAGACCACAAACCGGTGATCCTTTGGGAGGTTTAAAACTGAAGATTCCTGAGTTTAAAGGCACTGGTGATCCAGAAGAATATCTAGAGTGGGAAAAGAAAATAGAAATTGTGTTCCACTGCAGAGATTACACTCAAGAATACAAACTTAAGCTTGCGCCTACTCAGTTCAAAGAGTATGCTCTAAGTTGGTGGGATAACCTTGTTACAGCAAGAAGAAGAGCAAGAGATCTCCTTGTTGAAACCTGGAACCAGATGAAGATAATCATGAGGAAGAGATTTGTACCAAGCCATTACCACAGGGAACTGCATTTCAAGCTGAGAACACTATCACAAGGAAGTAGATCAGTTGAAGAATACTACAAAGAAATTGAGACTTTAATGCTGAGAGCTGATATACAAGAAGACCGAGAAATAACCATGGCCAGGTTCATGGGAGGATTAAACCGTGATATTCTAGACAGACTAGAAGTTCAACACTATGTAGAAATGGAGGAACTTCTACACAAAGCAATCATGTTTGAACAACAGCTGAAACGAAGGAGTTACAAGTCTAGCTATGGAACCAGCAAGCCACACTACCAGAAGGACGAAAAGACCAGAGAATCCAAGCCATTCTCCAAGCTTAAAGTGGAAGAACAGAGTATTAAGGGGAAAGAAGTAGCAACTGCATCCAAAACCCGTGACATACAGTGTTACAAGTGTAAAGGTTATGGTCACTATGCTAGTAGTTGCTCCAACAAAATAGTAGTATTCATTAGAGAAAATGGAGAGATTGAATCATAAAAGGAGGAGCATTCTGAGTCTGAGGAAGAAAGAGTGGAAATGCCAGCTCGTCGAGAGTTACTTGTCACAAGAAGAACACTAAACCTTCAAACCAAGACTGTTGGAGATGAGCAAAGAGAGAATCTGTTTCATACTCGATGTGTTGTTCAAGGAAAAGTCTGCAGCTTAGTCATAGATGGAGGGAGCTGTATTGAAACTAATAAGGAAGAGAAGATATCTTACCTTGTGCAAGAAGTTTCTAAGCTGGCCGTACAAGTGTACGGACTATCTTGTGACTCAAGGCATCATTCTCTGACCTAGAGTGACTTAGAAGACAAGATATAGAGGGAAGCTTGTGTGGTTTGCACACACGGATGAGGACTTGACCGTTGGGAGAAAGGAGACAAGAAGAATGAATTGTTTATGGAAGAAGTCACATGT
>CAKOAT010108822.1:0-43257 GCA_932364175.1 Eruca vesicaria subsp. sativa
TAGAATCTGCTTGATGCATGAACGTCTCCAACCCTTCAAGAAATTCGTTCGTCACCCTCCCGTTATTATCTCTGTGTGAATACATCCACTGCCGCAACTCGAAAATATTTCCCGGACCGGACATTTTTTTGTGTTTGATCAAGTTTATATCTGATTTTTTTTTGGTGTGTTTCAAATGAATCACATAAGGTGGTATTTAAAGAAATTTTCGAATCTGAGCATTTACTAGGAAATTGCTAGGAAAAGTAGGTACAAAACATGTGTTTTATTTAAATTCGATATTTCCTATCTATTTCCTCCTAATTTCGTAGTAAGAAATTATTTCCTCCTAATTTCGTAGTAATATTTTACTACGCCTTTACGAGGAAACTGTTTACTACGGCATTACGAGGAAAAGTATTTTTTCCTCGTAAGCTCCTCGTAAATTTACTAAGGTCTTACGAGGAAAGTATTTCCTCGTAAGTTTTCGAGGAACTTACGAGAAAATTTGCTTTCCTCGTAAGATCCTAGTAAAGGCTTAGTAACTTTACGAGGAAGAATTTTCCTAGTAAAATTTCCTAGTAAATGCTTTGTTTTCTTGTAGTGATTCCATAAGAACAATCAAGAAAGTCCCTAATTTATCAGACAACTCAATACTGGATTAGACAAGACTTATATGTGTATTGTAAGGTTTTGTATCGACTGTGACTAATATCTTTCATCATCTTACAATTGTAATCATTGTTCTATTGTGAAAGACAAAAAAAGAATGATAAGTGAAATGATCGATTACATTGAGTGTCTTCACGAGTAAAACAAATTCAATGCAAGAAAGAGAGTTTTGCCAGATGAGAAGCTCAAAGAAACGGAAAGAGGACTTGAACAGGTAGTATCAGTATGGTTTTCTGTTCGATTCATATGATTTAAGTATAGTTGTATTATGAAGTGGATTTTTACATGCATGTGAAGAATATATCAAGATCCGTTAATCAATTGAACAAGACTTAAGAGTTCAGAAATAAGAACGAGACATACCTTTAGATGCTCCTTTGTTTCGTTGGATTTGGATCATTGTAGTTCTGTTTGATACGTGTTCCGTTTGTATCAGCCTCCGATCAATTACTCTTCTTTCTTCATCTAGATGCAGTCAATAAGAGAAGGGAAGAAGGTAAAGTTAACATTTTTATTCGCTTGACTAACACTGATTTTTTTTATATAAAAAAAAACGTTCACATATCAAATAAAGGTCACAGGTAAAATACACGGCCAGTGTTGATAAATGTATGTTGGGTTGAAATCTACAATAACCCATTTGTCTAGAATATGTTTTTTGTATTTTTCAATATCCATTAGGAAGCCCAATTTTTTAAGTTTATAGTTAGATTTAAGAATTAAACAAATTAATATAAGAAAATGACTAATAACAAATAAATTACATAAAAATATTAAAAATAAAAGTTTTTTTTTATTTTTGAACTCATAAAAATAATTTCTCTGAGTTTAAATGCATCATTTTATATCATGTTGACGTCTAAACTATTAAAATATTAATAGAAATTTTAAATAGTTCTCAGTTTTCTTACAAAAATTACCATTGCATGTCACTGGCATAGAATATGACCGTTTTATAATTTCGGTAAACCATTGGCATTACTTCTTTTGACCATTAATTTGCTAAAGCATAACTTTATTAGACCATCTCATTGATTAAATTTTGTTAACCGTAAAGTATATACTACTCGAAATAATACTGAGGAAACCTAAGATAGTAAATAATACTTCAGTAAGTGTATAACATTTCTTTAAATTTCATTAAATTGTTGTGTTTCATATAAGACCCACTATTATATTTTTTTCTTTTTTTTGGTCAAAATCCACAAGTATAATTAAAACTCTAATATTTTAAACTTTAATGTTTCTTTTACCAAGTAAAATGAATAAATAAGAATGAAAATAAGACAAACACCCAGCGCGGGTCAAAAGCTAGTATTTCATTAAGCGGGAACATAAAAATGACTATAATAGGTAAAAAGTGGTTTTAGAGGCAAAAATACCATTTTATCTTAACCAGGAATTTGTTTTTGTAACGCAACCAAAAAGTTAAAAAAAAAAATCTTATTTTTCGATCTTTCTCTATTGCTTTGTGTGGCTCTTGATCAAAATCAAAATTATCTTCTTCTGGATTTCGAAGACTATTTCTGGGTTTGCCTTCAGTTTCGAACACTTCCCCTTTCTTGGTTGCAAAATCCAATGGAGTGGGACAGCGATTCCGATCTCAGCCGCGGAGATGAGGTGGCTGGTGACGGATGGTTCGGTGGAGACAGTGGATCTGTTTGGGTTCCAGGCCGAGTTTGGCGGCAGAGACAATGGATCTGTTTGGGTTCTCGGTCTCCTCTTCCGAGTTTGGCGTCGGTGGTTACAGTGAGAGGATTCACATTGCTAACAGATTGAAAGCTGAGAGGATAAAGGTTTCTCCTTTGAGCCTTTTTGTGTATTTTCTACATTTTTTTACAGAAGTGTGTTGAATTGTTTGATTTACAGAGCCTTTAGCTCTTTGATTTCACTGAATAAAGAGGAAGAGCGAGCTAAGACTAATTATTTGAAAGTTTGATGTGGAATTGTAATAGAAAAGTTTGTTTCATTGATTGTAACTGGATTCTGTTACAGACTTTCCTCTTATATGACGAGGAAGAAAACAATAAACTTGGTTAACATAACCGAATTGAACCAACTATCTAATAGACTCGGTTAACACTTAACCGGACCATACAAATGATAATTGGTTATCTAATACCCCTCCTCAAGATGGCATGTATATGTTGGATAATGACATCTTGCGCAAATGAGTAAGGAACAGAGCTGGATAAAGTGGCTTAGTGAAGAGATCAGCAAGCTGAGTATCAGTGCGAACATGTAAAGTCTTGATCAAACCAGCCAAAACCTTCTCTCTCACAATGTGACAATCATTCTCCAAGTGTTTAGTGCGCTCATGGAAAACAGCATTATTGGCAATGTGTATTGCTGCTGTAGAATCACAAAAGAACGCCACTGGTTGGGATTGAGGAGCAAGGAACTCACGAAGAAGCTTCACCAACCAAGCTACCTCTCTGACTGCAAACTCCATGGCACGATACTCCGACTCTGCAGAAGAGTGAGAAACAGTGTCCTGTTTCTTGGATTTCCAAGAAATAAGTGATGGACCCAGAAACATACAGAATCCAGAAGTAGACCTCCGTGTATCAGCACAAGAAGACCAGTCAGCATCAGTGAAACATTTGAAAAGAAGATCAGACTTCACCGAATAAAAGAGCCCTTTACCAAGCGTGCCTTTCAAGTAATGAAGCACCTTGTATGCAGCTTGAAGATGGGACTGTTTAGGAGCATAAGCAAACTGACACAACCGATTAACAGCAAATGTTATATCTGGTCGAGTTATTGTCAAATACATCATTTTGCCAACAAGGCGTCGGTAGACAGTAGGATCAGATAAAGCAGGTTCAGGACTGTCTTGAACAAGCTTGATACTAGGATCCATCGGAATAGAAGATGGCTTGCAAGCCATAAGTCCAGTTTCCTCAAGTAACTCTAGTACATATTTGTGCCGACAAATAGAGATGCCTTCTTTTTATCTTGCAATTTCCAAGCCTAAGAAATAACACAGAGGACCAAGATCTCGTAACTTGAAAGACTGTTTAAGATCATCCTTGAGTTGTGTAACACTAGCATCGTCATTGCTAGCAATAACAATATCATCTACATACACCAGAACAGCAACATATTTCCCATTCTTGTTACTGATGAAAAGCGTATGATCAGAATGTGATTTCTGAAAACCCAGAGCCATCAAAGTAGAACTGAATTTTAAGAACCACTGTCTTGATGCCTGTCGAAGCCCATATAAAGATTTGTTGAGTCGACAGACTGGATTAGGAGGTAAAAGAGTACCTTCTTTAGGAGTATAACCCGGAGGTAGAGTCATATAAATCTCCTCATCAAGATCGCCATTGAGAAAAGCATTAGAGATGTCCAACTGTGTAAGACTCCATTGCTTAACTGCTGCAACAGCTAGCAAGGTTTTGACAGTAGTCATCTTTGCCACAGGAGAGAATGTGTCAACAAAATCTATCCCCTCCTGTTGTGTATAACCTTTGGCAACAAGACGTGCCTTATACCGTTCCAAAGTGCCATCAGCATTAAGCTTTACTTTATAGACCCAACGACAGCCAATAGCATGCTTACCATCAGGTAGAGAGACTATTTCCCATGTATCGGTGTTCTCTAATGCAATAAGTTCATCATTCATGGCTTTAATCCATTCATCAAACTTCTTAGCTTGAGTAAAAGACGATGGCTCAGGATGATGAATGACAGAACATATGTAGCGTTTATAAGTCTCAGACAGTTTGTCATAAGACACATGAGCAGCTAAAGGGTATGGTATATCAGTTGTAGTCATATTGCAGTAATAGTCATGAAGATAAGCTGGTACCTTAGAGGATCGTTTCTGACCAGTATCTGAGACAATAGAATTATCTGTAGAAGGCACAGTATTGTCTTTAGGATGTTCTTGATTATCAGATGAAGAAACCACATCATCAGGCAGAGGAGAACCAAAAATATCTGGAGGTTCTTCCGATTGATGATAAGGGAAGATATCTTCATGAAATACCACATTCCGTGAAACAGAGATGACATTTGTTTCTAAATCCATTACTTTATACCCCTTAACACCAGAAGGATATCCAAGAAAGATAGATGCCTTAGCTCTTGGTTGAAATTTGTGTCTATTTTTAGTAGAAGTAGACACATAACAGAGGCATCCAAACGTACGAATCCCTGTATAATCAGGTGGCTTGGAGGTAAGCACTTGATATGGAGATTTATCTTCAAGTAAAGGAGTAGGCAATCTGTTAATCAGGAACACGGCAGTAAGAACACAATCAGACCAGAACTCAAGAGCTAGCTTTAACTGAAACATCAAGGATCGAGCAACATTAAGGATATGCTGATGCTTCCTCTCAACCACTGAATTCTGTTCTGGTGTCTCAGGACAAGAATGAAAAGCCTGAATACCCTTGTCTTTATACAGAGAAGTAAACCTCAACTCAGGTGCATTATCAGATCGTACTCCTTTTACCCTTGTTTTGTATTGTGTTTCTACCATGTTGAGAAAATCTGGAAACACTGTAAGCACTTCATCCTTAGTACGAAGCAGATAGATCCAGGTAACTCTGGTATGATCATCAACTATCGTCAAGAAATACCTATATCCCTCATTAGACGTCACTGAGAACGGTCCCCAAGTATCAATATGTAACAAGTCAAAAGGCTTGGTGTTCATATTATTTTGTGAGGGAAAAGAGAGGTGTTTCTGTTTTGCAAGAGGACAAATTGCACAATGAAATGTTGTTTTATTCCTTGGGGCAATGCCTAATACATTAGATATAGAGTCAATCTTTTGTATAGAAGGGTGCCCTAGTCTATTGTGCCACAAGGCAGAATCAAGAACAACATTAACACAGAAACTTGAAGGTCTTGAAGAGAGTTCCCCAACCGATGCTTCATCTAAAATGTAAAGGTTTGAGATGGCTTCACCCTGACCAATCATCAATCCCCTGGAAAGATCCTGAATCATACAAGATTCACTATCAAAAGCAACTCTATAACCCAAGTCTCTGGTCATTTGACTAACACTGATGAGGTTTAAACGGAAATCTGGGATGTATAGAACATTGTTCAAGATTAACCGCTCATTCAACTGAACCTGACCAGAACCAACTATTTTCACATCTAATCCAGTTGGTAGACTAACTGACTGGTTAACAAGATCAGAAAGATTCAGAAATCTGTTTCTGTCATGACACACATGATGGGTTGCCCCACTATCAATAATCCAGGATGCAGTAGACAAAACATTTCCAGTAGCATGTAAGACTCCAACAAAGTAGAGAGTATTAGAAGAAATAGCCATACCCGGAAGAGTAGTGATAGAACCTCCTGAGGTAGAAGCTACATTCTTCGATGCATCATTGGAAACTTGTAACTGAGCATTGAAATACTCAAGTACTCCCTGGATGAAATCCATTGAACCTTGATGAAGAGACCAGATCTGCTGTGTGAGATGATAAGATCTTGGCAAGTTTGTGATACGAAAACGTGTAGATAAATCTTTCCAGATCTCAGATGCATCATTAAACCTGAGAATACTTCCATAAATCTGCTTCGTAACAGAGTTAAGAATCCAGGATTTAACCATACTATTGCAACGAGACCAGATCCTAAAATGAGGATGATTAGCAGAAGGTCTAGGTAACGAACCATCAACAAAAGATAACTTGTTCTTCGCATCTAACGCAATAGTGATAGCTAGAATCCAAGTATTGTAGTTCGTACCGTCAAGTACCTCAGAGATAATAGATGCGCCAGGATTATCACCATTAGTAAGGAAATAAGGTGAATACTAGATCCCATCAAAAGAGAGAGTGTCTGTTGGGATCGGAATGTTGATCGGAAGAGGCGGAGGAGGATTAGGTGGAATAACAGTCGGAATAACTGGATCGGGAACAGTCGACGTCGGAATAGATCGTCGATCAGTTCGTCTTGTTGGATTCGTCGTCTTCACTGTTGGAGTAGAGATACGAACACCCCGACGCTGTGAAGATCGAAGAGTAACCATTGTTATGGAGAAACGAGCTCGATTTTGACGGAATAATCAGAATCTAGAGCTAAAAGAGTGATCAATCGGAGAAGAATCCGACGAATCTAGGTCAAAGAAAGCGGAAAACGAAGATCGAGAGCTGAGATTCGAGCTCAGCGCTCTGATACCATAATAGAAAAGTTTGTTTCATTGATTGTAACTGAATTCTGTTACAGACTTTCCTCTTATATGACGAGGAAGAAAACAATAAACTTGGTTAACATAACCGAATTGAACCAACTATCTAATACACTCGGTTAACACTTAACCGGACCATACAAATGATAATTGGTTATCTAATAAATTGTGTCACCGGAATCATGCCTCATTGTTGGGATCGAAGTGCAGAAAGCAACAATGGTGATCTTTAAACTATTTGCAAATATGTCCTTCATCTTTTGTAGAGTTTTGTTTTTGCCCCAAGCCTTTACCATGTGCCAGTGAAAGGTAGAAACGAATCTAAAGAAGTCGATTTGATTTATTTGGACTGCTTAATCTCTCTGTTGCTTGCTTAATCTCTATGTTCTTCATGATTTTTCAACTATGGTTCCTTCTATTGATCTAACGTTGAACAATGTGTTGAATAGACATGGGGCAAACTTTGCTATTTTCTTATTACATGTGGTGAAGCTACGGCTGAGGCGGTGAAGCCGAAGGAGTAGAGATGGAAGTTTAATTATAGTCTTTTTGTTTTGAAATTTTCTGCAGGAAACCTTGTGAGTTCAGGACAATGGTGGTAACAGATGCTGAAGGTCCCTCTTTTAGAGAGATTAATTGTGGAACTTTACTGCGAACTTTACTCATTCTTGTGTGGTAAGTTTTGTTTTTCTAATTGAGATGTATCTCTTGTGGGTGATCTGTGTGTGTTTGTTTCTTCTGTTGTTGCATCCGGATAAGCAGACTTCTTGGACAACTGTGGCAACAGAAAGAAGAGAGAGTAAGAGAGTTCTCTAATGTGCAATCACAAATTCAGAAGATATCTGGAGAGATTGCTGGTGGTTTCTATAAATAGTATGGTCTTTGTAGAACATGAATTGTGATTGATTATATAAATAGCTGTAATCGATTATACCAGTTCATGGACTTGGAACAAACCAATGTTAAAAATTATGATACTTTTGTTTCAAGCAAGTGTAAAATGAATAAGTAAAAGAAACGTTAAAATGTTAAAATGTCAAACCGGCTACCATTTTGTAAAAAAAAAAACGATTTATATAAAAAAATTGTTTATTTGCATTTTGTAATTTAAAAAAAAAAACATAACCCTAAACCCTAAATATACCCTATTACTCACTGAAATGGTCCGTGTTACTATAGTTAGATAAATTAAAAGATAACTTTGATAATTAGAGTTTTGATATGTAATATATATATATATATATATATATATAACAGTTTATATATTTGGTGTATTTCAAACTCTAAACTTCAAAACTTAAATCATATTTCAAACTCTAAACCCCAAATCTTAACCCTCAAACCCTCTCCAAAACTTAACCCTAAACCTCTAATATATACCTAAACTATATATAACATTGTAAAATGAGGAAGTAAAAGAAATGTTAAAACCTGGTATAATGTTAAAACCGCTTATAATTTTGTAAAACAGATTTTGATGTATAATAAAAGTTGTTTATTTTTATTTTGTGATTTTTTTTATTAAAACAAAACCTTAAACCATAAATATGTTTCTATACCCTAAACATAAACTTCAGTCTTTTTACAACATAATTTCAATCCAATACTTAGTTTTAAACCCTAAATCTAAAAACTCAACCTCAAGCCCTAAATCTTAAACCCTAAACCACATATAACACTTCAAAACCCTATAACAAAACCTCAAATCCTAAATTTTAAATAACATATAATTCATTTAATTTGTATATACCCCAAACTATGTACAACACTCAAAATTCTAAAATGCACACTTCAAATATGTTAGTATAGAACTTATATGATCTTTTCAAACCACATACAACATTCCAAATCCTATATTATAAATCTTAAATTTAAAATAAAATAGAATTCCCCTAGTATATACATAGACTGTATAGAACAATTCTAAGTTTAAATTATATATTTTTCTTTAAATAAATAATTAAATAATAAGTAACAGTTAACACAAAATTAAAAAGAAGTGTTTTTCTTTTAATTTAATTATTTTAAAGTTTTGTTAAATCCATTTCTAAATCATATAACCCCAAAATTCAAATACAAAATATACATTTCAAATTTTAAATTTTAAATAAAGAACAAGACAATTGTATTATTTTTTTTGGAACGGTTGATTTATTTGGATCAAAGGCCCAAAATCAATTTTATATCTATCCTCGACATCTCCTCCTATTGGTTGAGACAATAATGGCAAGGATCACAATTATATACCGTTAATCGCAACTTAATCAATGGTCCATATTATTTTGTATTTGTTTCTGATTGGACACATAATTCAACCTCCTCTCCGTGTTTGTTTCTCTCTTGCACACATCAATGGCCTCACTTCTCTCCACCTTTCTTCTCTTCGTCACTCAGATGGATCTATTCTGCCCTAGCTCCGCCGATCCTTCTTTCTTCCTCTGAAGCAGCTATGCTCTCCCTCCATGGTCTTTATGGTCTTGCTCCTCAATCGCGTTTCACCTCCAGATCCACCGTCGTCACCGTGTAAGTCCCTCCGCTTAAAGCTCGATCTCCCCTCATCTCTTCGGGAACTTCCAGACCCTCCAGACGTTCTCCTCCTTGCTTCTCTACAGATCCTCGAACCTCCGTCAGTTCACCGGTTCGTATTATTTGGAGCGCGAGTTACTACTTGGTGTAGATTTTAGTCCAGTCCGACTTTCAAGATCGAGCAATGGTTTCTATTTGCAGGAACCTCTCTTCTCTTCTTCAAGTTTTCAGGAGGTGTCTTCTCTGTTTCTTCTTGGATGAGCATTGTCTTGTCTCTATCTCTCTCAGTGTTCTGATTCCTGTTTTGTTCTTCTGTTTTTAGCTAAAGAAGGTGGATGGTGGCAATCTCAATGTCGACAATGGTGGTTGAGCGTGGTGGAGATGGAGATGGCAGAAGACGCTAGCAGTGGTAGTAGAGATGGAGCCGGTGATGGAGACGGAATAGAGGAAAATGTCCAGAAAAAAGAGGCAAAGGAAGAAGAAGGCGGCAGCTGAGAAATTAGGGTTTAGGGATAATTATGTTTAGATTTTGGTTTAGGGTTAATTAGATTTTGGTTAATATGTTGTGGTTTACTTTTTTTTTTACTGCTGGATTAGTTTTGTAAAACTAATATTATTTGTAAATTATTTTAATTAATAAATGTAAATTAAACTTTAGTTTCAAAATTTGGTTTAATTTTAATGTTATAATTCAATATTAATTTTTATTCATAATTAAAATAAATAAATAAAATCAATAATTTTATAATATATATGAAATATAATAGCATTATATTATTTCACTGTACAGCACACAAAAAACGGCATGAAAAATAAATTATAGCATGAATCAAATGCTATAAAATATAATCTATAGCTCATTATTAACGCTATAATATATCTATTTACTATAGCTCACGGAAAAACGCTACAATAAGGGGGGGGGGTGGTCTACCATAGCTGCGGTAGACCTAGCGTTTCTAAAAACGCTACTAAAACTCTTTCGTAGCGTTTTCGGTGTGCTAACAAAGTCGATATTTCTTGTAGTGAATATACGCCTGGATTATTGAACTTAACAACTGAGTTATTGGAAATCCAGGAGAAGTAGAGGACAAACCAAGTAGCTTACAAGAAAAGGAAACAAAGCAAAGGACCTAGCTAGTACATTCATTACAACCTTAGACAGTACGACCGGTGAAACGAAGAGACGAGGAAGTTGAGCCAGAAGCAATGTGACCTGCAAAACAAGACAAAACAAGCAACTTAAAGACAAAACAAGCAAGTTAAAGACAAAACAAGCAAGTCAACTCCAACACAAAGGACTCACCACTCTTTCTTCTCAAGTGTTTGCTCAGTATTTCAGAACACTCTTTGCTTTCTGGACATACACACATCAATGGAGAAGTTTTCCCATCTCCAACCACACTGGACACAAATAAGTCTCTTATGTCGCATCTGTTATCAAAACAGAACTGTCTCCAGCCGTTTCTGATGTAATACATGCCGTCTGATTCGCTAAATTGCAAACTCACAGTCCATGAATTTCCCTCTTTGTTCACGAGTATCATCTCTTGGCATCGTTTTCAAAGCAGTAGAACGCGTAGCTGCCACAGGAAGATGCTGCAAACACAGAACGTAAAGACACATAACAGATCACAAGTTTGTCTTATTTTAGATTTGAAATAGAGACACAAAACGTAAACTACTCACAAGCTTGTCTTCTTTTAGATTTGAAGCAGTGACCTCAGACAAAAAACAGTAGTCGAATGAGAAAGAAGACATTGCCCATGTTCCTCCTGAAACATAAGAAACAATTTTTCAACGTCAAAAACATCTCACAAGTTTGCTATGCTATTACGGTGAAATTTGATTGAAACTTACTAATCTTGTGGTGAGGATGTGTATACTGAATCTCACAACAGCTAGGACCAAAAGGAGTGACATGAAACACCATGTCTCCTTCGTGTTTGAACATGGCAATGTCACCGATTCGAAGGTCATGTGCTGTGGTGAAATCTTTCCAACCTCCGGTGAGTCTCATACCTTCTTGTATCACTTCCCAAGTGTTATCTGAAGCGTCCGATCTTATTTTCCATGTTTTCTGGTTCGTCTTCCCTTCTCTTTGCTTTGGGAAGAAGTCCAGTGGTATTGTCTGCAAGTTAGAAAATGCAAAGTTAAGAAAAACTCAAAATTAGGAACATATGCAGATTAGAAATAGAGAGAGTGTGTCTACCACGCCACTGTCGAAACCAGGAAGCAGAGGCTGGAAGAAATGAGGTTCATGCGGATTCGCCATCTGAGATCATTTTCAAACCCAAATCGAGTAAAACCCAAACCCTAATCGAGTAAACCCCAAATCAGAACCGTACAACGAAGAAATCAACATGCAACCTAATCTAAATCAAGAAATCAACAAGTTTAAGGCTTCGATCTACCATGAGTACACGAAGAGATGAAATCGCCTAAAGGGTCGCCGAGAGCTTTTTTTTGGTGAGAGAGATCGAATGATTTTTTTTTCAAAGCTGTATACATTATTCCACCGATCCAATCATAGCTTGCCACGTCAACAAGGATTCAATCCTTAAACACATTCCTCTTAACTAAATAATGCGGCTGAGTTATTGATTTGTTGATCTCTTAAAATATTCCAGAAATACGAAACAATCTCTTAATTAAAATTTACGGCTGGGTTATTGAACTTTACGGCTGAGTTATTGAAATTGACGGCTGGGTTATTGAAATTTACGGCTGGGTTATTGAAATTGACGGCTGGGTTATTAAACTTGAAGGCTGAGTTATTGAATACACGGCTAGGTTATTAAACTTTACGGCTGAGTTATGTTAAAATAAGGCTTGGTTATTGATAAACGATACAAGACTACATTAATGAATAGTAGCAAAATATGCCCACAAATAACACACAAACCACCACATTCCTTACACATTGCACCTCTGATTCCGTCTTGATTCCTTCAAACTCTTTCTCCAACCGGCCGAATTTAGCCCTGACATCCGTCAAGTCTTTGTTCATGTCACTCATTACTAACTTCATATCCTCAACCTCTTCTACCAAACACTCATCAGCCCATTTGAATAAATGTTTCTGCTTGCACTAATATAATCAGATCTCAGTAGCACGAAATGAATATATGACAAATAAGAACAAAATTTAACCTTATTATATCCTCTTGCACAACAATAGTACAGCTTCCTGGATTTGTAACTGATCCGGATGTACATATCTCTGAGGCTGCACCACACCAACACTGTTTTGGTGTTTCTCTCTCCCCATTCGTACGTAGTCGGTTTACATTACCTTAAGGGATAGTGTTAGATGAGGAAGAAATTTTTCTTTTAGAACCCTAATCCCAACTTTTTCTTATGAAAAAGTTACTTTATTACATCGTTATATAGAGCTGGGCAAGGTATGGGTTAAAATATTTGCAAGTTCCCCCACAAACATATTTTCAAGTTCCCGCCCATAGGCTGAGATATTTTCCTGTTATGGCTGAGTTAATGTTTAGGATAATTTTATGTTTTAGGGTTTATGGTTAAGTATTTGGGGTTTAGTGTTTAGGATTTAGTGTTTATGGTTTAGGTACCACTATAAAATTCCAGAAATTACAGAAATTCAGTTGAGAAAAGAAATTATATTGTATACTTTGTATTTGGTGCGCTCAACACCTATATAGTTACATAAGGTTTTAAGTATTTGTAAGACAACTTATACCTCAAGATCATGATCAATTCGAAACTTGTAAATTCAATGAAGTATACACATTCTGTTGATTATATATTCATCTAAAACTAATAATATTAATTTATAATAACTTTTTAAAGTACATTTCCCAATATTAGGGTCTGTTTGAGGTATGGCTGAGTTATATAAAGCGTTACAGCTGGATTATAAAAACGATGCGGCTGGGTTATATTAAACTTTTTCGATTTTAGGGTATGTTTGAGGTATGAATGAGTTATAGAAAGTGTTACGGCTAGATTATAAATATGATTCGGCTGGGTTATATTAAACGAAAATCAAATAGAAATCGTTCAAAGGCTACAAAAATTGAGCATACAAGTCATTTCCTCCTTCATCTAGGATCTCTGCTACCATCTTCACCCATATACCTTGAATATTCTTATCATTTATCCCATCAAAAGTCACGCTAAGTTCTAAGCATTCCATAAACATCAATGCATACACTCCACAATCGCCAACTTGGTTGTCAGGAATGTATTTGCCTTTCCTCCTTCGGAACGCAAACTTCTTCTTACTGGGTTTTCGGAGATTGGGAGGAATATTTTCGTTCAAAATTGAAGGTAGCATTTGCGTAATAGGCTTAAATGCATCTATAATTCTCTGTTCACTTTCAGGTGTTACATGTCCAATGATTGGATCATAGCAGTCAATCTTCTCCTTAAGCAGATCCACGTGAAACCTCACCCAATGATCGTCTGAAGTTTGAAGCACTTCGTACAGGTGATCCACATCCTAATACCACTTCAATTTTGTAGGACAGTCTTTGGGCATTCTAGCGTTTATTAACTCTTCATAACCATTATCTAGAAATTTGAACCGCCTCGGATTTAGCTTGTACTGCTTGTAATCGTGAACCCATACACTAAGAAACCAGACGTCAACAAATGCAATGCGCTTGGACAAGAAGGGGGTAGGATCTCGCATGGACCTTTTGATGAGGACTTGCATAAACACACTAACATGCTATGCAAAAACACATAATCAAGTAAATATAAACTGTTGGGGTCAAAATCGGTACGACGGAGTCAATGACCAAAACTTTCCGCAAAAATAAAAATACGTTTTATAAAACACGAGAAGTTGCTTTATAAAATTCTAAAGACTTTCCGAACGAAGGAAATCCGCGCGAAACTTGGAAACTATCATCTCAGAAAAACGAACGAAACAATCTCCGATTACATGATTTCATAAGTTTAAGCGAAAAACCGCATCCGCCACACTACGAGCAGGTTCGACCGAACCAGTTCGAAGTGCGACAAGCCGAACCAGCCGGTTCAGCTCGCCGTACGTCGAGCTGACCGTCCCGAGCCTCGCTCCCCCGCATCCTCAACGCAAGGCATACCTCCTTCGATTCGATCGTGCTCTGAACCATGGTCGAAACGTCTCTCGTTTCATCTCGATCCGTCGTACCATTCGAGTTTTACAAATAAAAATCGTAAAAGTCTTATTTTCTCGTAAGAATTCGGGAAGATCGTATAAAACGGCAACGATTAGACGGAACATCGTCAAACTATACGGTTAACTCAAGAATTCTTATAAAAACGATATCGTATCAGGAAACGGTCTCGTCTAAAATCGTAAAATTGTTTTTATCGCAAAACGGCTCGGAAAGTTCTAAAACGCGATAAAAACCTATCCATGGTTTTAGACGAAGTCCAGCCAAAAGATACAATGACGGTTTGACTATTTACTAGTAGAAATAAGATAAATGTCAAGAAAGAAGATATATGTCAAGTTTGAAGATATATAGATGATTTCCGAAGAAAAATGGAAAGATCGAGATAATGTAAGATTTCCGGTAGACTCGAATCTGGGCGACAAGGAAGGACTAAACCGCCTAAGGTGGGAGTATATAAGCAGAAGGCCAAGGACAGAAGAAGACACACGATTTTCAGAGCTCTTACCACCAAAACTTAGCACTTAGGAATATTTCCGTTTTTGTTATCGAGCTGCGACTCAACTAGGGTTTAGACTTAGGTTGCTAGAACTAGGAAACTCGTCGTCAGCTCTTGTAGCCATGGCTTTACCTCGTTGTACCACTCTTACGCAGAATCAGAATAAGACTCCTTCTTCCTCTCAATTTTGTTTTTAACATCTTTTACTTATTCTCATCGTTTACTTGATTGCTTGTGTGCGGTTCCGCAGATAGCCGGGTCCTCTGGGAAAGTAGGGTTTTCCCTAAGTTCCTTAATTTACTAAAATCGACAGGGGTGAATTTGGTTCCCACAGTTTGGTGCTAGAAGAAGGGGGGGGGGGGTCGGATCTATCTTACACTATAGCTGCAGTACGCTCGATCAAGTACGATGTCTGAAGAACAACCAACTCGCGTTGATAGCAAAAAAGTTGACAAAAAACCAGCTCCAGATGTGTCGGCGGTTAACTCTAACACTAACACTAACACCGAGACCTTCGAGAAGATGCTGGCCGACTTCAACAAGAAGTCGGAGGAGCAGGAAAAGCTTATTGGTTCACTCGCAAAACAGGTCGAAACCCTAACTGCGAAAAACAAAGCAATTCGCCACTGCGGAACTACTAAAATGCGCGGAAGGAAGCTTGATTGCACGACTCCTATGGATCATACCAAAATCGAGCAGGGTAATCTACCGGAGTAAAACTCCGAAAAAGGTAACCCTGACGCGACGCTGAACGAATCAGACAAATCTCCTACTCGCAGACAGGAGACCGAACAAGACGGTGTCGAAAGGGTTAACCTGGAAACAAGCGACCAATCCGATCCGTCGGATGAAGACGCAAATATCCATCCAAGGAGGAGGAAAAATCACAACCCTCAGCCGGAATCCTCTCTCGAGCGTTCTCTTACTGAGGACGAGGAGGGGCTCTACTGCGTGGAACGCGCAAAAATGGCCGAGGAACGATCTCGAGTTACTCGCAGCAAACGCCTACAAGGTCGGAAAATTGCTGGTGACGTAACGGAGATTCGCGATCTCTGCAACTACATTAATAAAACGGCCGCAGTGGTAAAAGCGGTGAAGTCTCAAATTTGCCATGCTACCAGCGCTGCGCCTGAGATAGATCGCCTGCTATACGAATCTCGGAAAACACCTTTTACAGCTCGCATCTCCGAGGTCAAGCTACCCGATCCTGGAAAGCTCAGAGTGCCGACTTACGACGGGATGACCGATCCCAAAGCGCACCTGCAGGCCTTCGAGATAACCATGGGACGAGCCAAGCTCAAGGATGGCGAAAAAGACACTGGCTACTTCCGTCTTTTCGTCGAAAACCTAAAAGGAGCAGCGCTCGAGTGGTTCGCCAAGCTTAAGGGGAATTGAATCGGGATTTTCTGCCAGCTTGCTTCCGAATTCCTAAAGAAATACTCGATGTTTATAAATCGGGAAACTTCCGACGCCAACCTCTAGAGCTTATCCCAGAAGGAGGACGAACCTCTCTGCGACTTCATGAGCAAGTTCAAACTTATCATGGCTAGGGTTAGCGGAATAAGCGACAGAGCCACCATTGACGCGCTCATAAAATCACTCTGGTTCAAGTCAAAGTTTCAAAAGTGGATAACTCTCGAGAAACCACGGACGATCCAGGACGCGCTCAACAAAGCTACCGATTACATAACCATCGAAGAGGAGACTAAAATCCTGTCCGAACAGCATAAGCCGGCGAAGTCGTCCGCAAAGGACATCGCGTCTGAGCATAAGCTGAGAAAGAAAAACCCTCGTAACGACAAATTCATCCATCATGAGGGACAGGATCTCCAAGGGGCGCACAACTACGCCGTCAACTCCGGATCGGAGGAGGGGCGATTTACGGGGAACACGTGGTCAAGGAATTCGAATTACGACGAAAATTCCTTCTGCAATCTCCACCAGACCCGCAGACACTCTACAGTGAACTGCAAAGTTCTCGGCGTGCCCATAGCCGTTTCGCCGGAAAAACTGGTCAACGGCTTTGGTATTGGCTCAACCTCTGATAAATAGATTCCCATGCGCAACCAGCCATCTACAACGTGATCATGGGCACGCCTTGAAAAAACTACATGAAGGCGGTTCTATCGACGTACCACATAGGAATCAATTTTCCAACCCCTACGGGAGTCGCGGCAATTTGGGGATGCTAGAGACAGTCGCGGTCATGCTTTTTAGCTGAACATAAGCTAAGGCAATTGGCGGTCACAATCGTGAAATCGAAACGGGTGAAATTAACACCGCCGCCACCCACGGAAAACGACCCCAAACCAGCAATGGTCGAGAAGCAGCAAGCCTTCAAACCCATCGCTTGTACCCAACCGGAGGAGACAAACCCGGACCAAGACGCCGATCCAGCGACTAAAGTGATCGAGAAGTCTGCGACAGCCGAGTAAACACACTTGCACCAACAATCAGAACTACGAGATGGCTTGATTTCCGAAAGAAATACGTAAGCAGGTCGCCTAAAGACGAGTTCAGCTATCCCCCTTTCCGAAACAGGGGGTGGGAGTGGGTGCGTATACGAGTATTCGTATACTCCCATATTTTTTAATATCCGCTTTGTATTCGAAATTTTTGAAACTTTTAATAAAGACAAAGTTAGAATATCATAAAATCTCTCTTAAATCGAAAAACATTTTTCTCCGCATCAAGAAAACGCTTTCTATAAAGCAAACTCTCGCAAAAACAAGGTGGAAAATATTCAAACAATTAGATACCTCGTCAAAATCATCCCAAAAGCAAATGACAATCTAAGATTCGTCTAAACGCTAAGAACTGATCCAAACCTTATGGGAAATAAAATCGAGGACACAGCATCTCTCATCGCAGTCACGAGTTTAAAAAACCTCTGCCAAACCTCAGAGTGAAAGATCTTTTCCAACTTGATAAAACAAGTTTCGAATAAGAGTTAAAAAAATTATACGAGAAATCTTTAGGCATCAAAGCATTGCTCTCATTTTCTGTTGAACCAAGTGAGTCACGGAACAATATCAAAAATATTTGCGACAAAGAAAAATCGAGAACACAAGTAGCAGCAATAGAGAACACACCCTCCTTGCTCGCCAACTGATCCTATCACTGTTCAAGTGATTTGTTCCGCTCAATAAACCCGCTAAAAGGTTTCGCGACTGGGTCTCGATGAAAAAACCTTTGGTAAAACTATGTGAGAGATTCCAAGAAACTATCACCGAAGAATCAAAAACAAAGCGGAAAATTCTTCTCGAAAATCTGCGGAAACATTGTTACTCCACGCGTCGTGTCGATTTACTAAAATCATCACCCGTTACTGATGCGAAAATCCTTCGTATATTCAGTATCATGTCATAACGAAGCAACTTTCAAAAATAAACGTAACAGGTTTTGTGAAAAATACTTTCCTTATAGGAAAAACCAAGCTATACGATCCGACACTGGACGACCAATCTGAACTTTGTTTCCTCGCATCACGATCTGAAAAATCTCATTCCTTAGCCCTGCGGTTCACGAGCATCTGCTCTCATTCCTCTCGATTACATCCGGGAACGAAACCATATTGCAACTGACTTCGCACTGGCTCGGCACCGAGCTCTTTGAGCTTCGTCTCCCTCGGACGAAAAAGAAAACAACTTCCATACGAACAAAGGAAAGATTATACAAAACTTTCACCGTAAAAATCAAACCTAAAAACGGAAAAAATGTTTTCTACGACCATAGACATACTTGGCTATGCGGCTGAATACAACCTTCACGCCAAGCCAAAACATTCAACGGAAGATGTAAACTTATCAAAAACCGACTAAGTTTTACATTCTCTCGATTCACTCTATTTCCAAAGCAGGCTTAAGACAAAACCCTCGCAACACGGCACAACATCTTCGAGCCCGCAAACGTTTCTAACATGAAATGCAACAGATAAAAAAAAACAATCGTCGGCACTGCAAGACTTCGCAGATGCCGAAGAATAGTTTTTAGACACAAATACCTTCCTCGATAAAGTCATTTTCTTGGAAGAGCTAACAGTCCATCCGCAACTATAAAATACGCACAAGATACGAATCCTTCACGAAGGCCCAAACAACGGTAGCATCTACCACCAAGTTTGTTGCTGATCACAACAAACTCGCAACAGTCCTAAACAAACTTAAGTTATCTCGCAGAGATAGCTCTCATACACCCGACACAAGGGTAATAGCGCTATAAAAAATCCAAATTATGGTCAGCACCTTCGGGGATACTCGATTTCAATCAGACAATTTGTATAAGCCAAGAACATATCGCGGACTTTAAACGATACGAAATCAGGATAAAAACGCAACATGCAAAAATGAAAGCAGACTAGTCATTGCATAGCCTTAATCCGAAAGTAAACTAGGTCTTGCCTTAAACCCAGCACACTGGTCTCTAACGTCTCAAGGAATGAATTGAGATTCTAAAGGCATGTCTCTTCGTTCAAATCTAAACTCTCACCGAATTTTGAAAAATTCCGGAACGGGCAAACGAACAAGGCAATCTACAAAAAGAGTTAGACTATGAGACGACAACTCATATTCTTTCCTCTACATTCATACGAATAAAAACACGCTCTTAAAAACGCAAAATCCGATGATTCCATTAATAAAGCCGCACACGGCCAGTCCGAAAACTATAACAGCCACACTCAGCCAGAGCAAACAGTGTACTAAGCTAGTCTCAAGACCAAAAAAGGTCCAATACAAATAACTAGACTGTAAAGGTCTCACTAGGAAACAGGTCATACAAACCTTAACTCCACAACGAACTATAAAAGGCTTGATCCCTTCAATAGGGTACGTAGGCAGCCTTCACAAGGCGCAGCCCTATTCTTAAAAAAAGTTTTACTATTCATTTTTGGACTTTTGGCCATTAAAGTTCCGCCTAATTCAACCAAACTTTCCGAACAAGTTAAAACCGCTCGCAAGAACTCTACGAATCTTACAAACTGGGAGGCTAACTGTTGGGGTCAAAATCGGTACAACGGAATCAATGACCAAAATTTTCCGCAAAAAAAATAAAATTAGATTTTATAAAACACGAGAAGTTGTTTTATAAAATTCTAAGGACTTTCCGAACAAAGGAAATCCGCGCGAAACTTGGAAATTGTCATCTCAGAAAAAAGAACGAAACAATCTCCGATTACACGATTTCCCAAGCTAAGCGAAAAACCACAAAAACTACATCCGCCACACTACGAGCAGGTTCGACGCGCGACAAGCCAAACCAGCCGGTTCAGCTCTCCGCACGGCAAACTGGTTCGTCTCGGACCAGCTCGCCGCACGGGATCTGGTTCAGCCAAACCAGCTTACCGTACGGCGAGCTAGTGGTCACAAACCAGCTCGCCGTCTGGCGAGCTGATCACCTCAAATCAGCTCGCCGTACGTCGAGCTGACCGTCCCGAGCCTCGCTCTCCCACATCCTCAACGCAAGGCACACCTCATTTGATTCGATCGTGCTCTGAACCATGGTTGAAACGTCTCTCCTTTCATCTCGATCTGTCTTACCATTCGAGTTTTACGATAAAAATCGTAAAAGTCTTCTTTTCTCGTAAGAATTCGGGAAGATCGTATAAAACGGCAACGATTAGACAGAACATCGTACATTGTCAAACTATATGGTTGACTCGAGAAGTCTTATAAAAACGGCATCGTATCAGGAAACGATCTTGTCTAAAATGGTAAAATGGTTTTTATCGCAAAATGCCTCGGAAAGTCCTAAAATGCGATAAAAACCTATCCACGGTTTTAGACGAAGTCCAGCCCAAATATACAATGACGGTTTTACTATTTACTCGCAGAAATAAGATAAATGTCAAGAAACAAGATAAATGTCAAGTTTGAAGATAAATAGAAGATTTCCGAAGAAAAATGGAAAGATCAAGATAAATGGAAGATTTCCGATATACTCGAATCTGGGCGAAAAGGAAGGACTAAACCGCCTAAGGAGGGAGTATATAAGCAGAAGGGAAATGACAGAAGAAGACACACGATTTTCAGAGCTCTTACCACTAAAACTTAGCACTTAGGAATATTTCCGTTTTTGTTATCGAGCTGCGTCTCAACTAGGGTTTAGACTTAGGTTGCTAGAATTAGGAAACTCGTCGTCAGCTCTTGTAGCTAAGACTTTACCTCGTTGTACCACTCTTATGCAGAATCGGAATAAGACTCCTTCCTGCTCTCAATTTCGTTTTTAACATCTTTTACTTATTCTCATCGTTTACTTGATTGCTTGTGTGCGATTCCGCAGATAGTGGGTCCTCTGGGAAATTAGGGTTTTTCCTAAGTTCCTTAATTTACAAAAATCGACAGGGGTGAGTTTCGATTCCCACATAAACGAATCTATAACTCAGCCATAAAAACACATAACTCAGCCACAAAGAATACTAAACTCAGCCACATTGTATACTTAACTCAGCCACAAAGAATACTAAACTCAGCCACATTGTATACTTAACTCAGCCACAAAGAATACTGAACTCAGCCACAAAGAATACTAAACTCAGCCGTACAAAACACGTAACTCAGCCACATAAAATATATAACTCGGCCAAGGAATACTTACATCATCATACAGCCATTCATATTTGTTGTCTGCCCATGGTCTTGGCGTGACGATGATTCTGTAGAACTAACCCTCATGGTTCGCTGTTTTTGAACTGGGAACGTCCATATATTTCTCTAGGTGTTCCCTAAGTTTATCCAATTTTGCTGGATCAACCGGTGCTATAGGATCATATATTACTGCTGAAAGTTCAAAATTCTTCCTCATGCACGTCGTTCCATTGTCTCCAATGTGAGGAAAAACTGGTGCTGAAGGAGAATTATCAGCGAGTTGCGGTGCACACCCAGTTGCAGATAACTGAACATTTTTCTCCCAATATTGTTTTATTCTTTCGGATCTGATCCTATCCTCTTTCTCCACATCAGACTCTGGAAGCACTTCGTTTTGTGATGCGAAAAATTCGTCAGTAATATCCGCAAAATCACTGTCGGCTTGAATCTGGTTCGGCTGAGGTACAGCTAATGTTATTAAACCGCGACAAATCACCCTTTTTGGGACCTCGTCCTTTAACTCAGCCTTCTCAACCTTCTTTAACTCAGCCTTCCCTTTCCTCTTTAACTCAGCCGCCTTCTTTTCCTCTTTAACTCAGCCGCCTTCTTTTCCTCAGCCTTCCATTGCCTTAACTCAGCCGCCTTTTTCTCCTTAAATCAGCCGCCTCTTTCTTTCTTTTAGCCGTTTCATTCTTCTTAGGAGACGCCTCCTTCTTTCCTAACTCAGCCGTTTTCTTCTTCTTAGGAGACACCTTCTTCTTTCCTAACTCAGCCGCCTCGTTCTTCTTTGCTAACTCAGCCGCCTCCTTCTTCTTTGCTAACTCAGTCGCCTCCTTCTTCTTTGCTAACTCAGCCGCCCCCTTATTCTTTGCTAACTCAGCCGAGTCCTTCTTTGCTAGCTCAGCCTCCTCTTTGTCCTTCTCTTTAACCTCATCTCCTTTTAGTTTTAACCTTACCATGTTTTCGCGTCCTAAGGCTTGGTTCTTTGCAGAAGAAATACCAGTGAAATCAACGTCGTCAGACAAATTCTTTTGCATGGCCTTAGGAGGTGTACTATTGACAGAGGCCTTAGCAGGTGGACTATTGACAGAGGCCTTATTAGGTGGACAATTGACTGAGCGCTGCGGAAATGACTTTGGCGGTGGCGGTGATGGTGATGCCAACATTAAAAATTGTTCGGGAACTTTAGAGAAGTACTCCTCCACTGCAACTCTGACCAAATCAGCAATGTTCGTATCTCTGGACTCGATATCTTTGGACGCGATATCCCTGGACTCGATTCTGGATTACCGCGCTTTGAAGTTTTTGAATCTGTTATCGTAGCTGTCTATTTTTGAGGCATTTATATCCAGAGTATACATTAATCTCAACATTGTCGAATTGTTCTCAATATCATCCATACCTTCCTTCTCGCAAGCACCCTTTCCCTCCACAACGGCTTCATCCTCTTGGAAGCTGCTCACTTTCTTTTTCTTCTTAATGGGTGGCTCAGCCTTTGACGAAACACCAGCCTTTGTTTGTTTGCGTTTCATCTGTGTTCCCCAAAAATCTCTAACAAACCGACCTGTATATATGTATGTTATCAAGTTAACGAGTTGCGGGTAATCTGCTTCATCCGGCCACTGAGGAAACATCTCTTCTACGGAGTCCTTGATAACCATTTTTCTCATGCGCACCTACAAAACCAGTCACCAAATACATAATAACTCAGCCATCAAAGTACTAATCACTCAGCCGGTAAAACTAATAACTCAGCCATAAAATAACTAATAACTCAGCCACAAAGTACCAAAACCCAGCCACCATATAAACACTATCTCAGCCATCAAATAACTAATACCAAAAACCCAGCCACTATATACATACTAACTCACCCATAAAAAAACTAAAACCAAGAGGCTGAGATAGTGTTTATATGGTGGCTGGGTTTGGTACTTTATGGCTGAGTTATTAGTTATTTTATGGCTCAAATACCAAAAAACCCAGCCTTACCTCGCCATGTTCTCTAATCTCCTCAGTAATGACAGTATCAAAACTTGAACGTGTACGCTTTCCACCCCATCGAAAAAGTGGAACTTCTTGCTCATTGACCACTCTCCCAAAACGCTCTCCAAAACAAATGGCAGATTCATACGCCCAAACCAATAACACGTCCTTGAGCCGCTTATGGCGTATGTCCTTCCTTGTGGATTCAACATCTTGATTGAGTCAATAAGAACTTCATATGCAGTCCGACCCCATGGATACGTCATCATGGATTCATCGTCGCATACTCTTTTTGCACTTTCAAACGGTATCCTAGAATTATGATGCAAAGCATAAAGTCCCATGGCTTGAAGAAGTAACAGCCTTAACCATTTACGCTTTTCAAAACTCCAGGCCGGACATATCTCTAATGCTGCCAACTTGGGTCCCATCCCAAGCGGCAGATTCAACTCCTCCCAAAACGCTTTGTCTTGGTCATGTTCAGAACTTTTCTGTTGGCACTAGATCTGTGTTTAACCCAATGATCTCACCAAATTCGTGTAAGCTAAACCTGATAGGTTCATCACCAACTAGACTCCAAATCTCCTTCATGTATACTCGAAGCTGTCGACATAGTAGATAGTGGACAGTCCTACCAGACCACACGCTTTTGCGTTCAACTAGCTTAACAATAATTCCAAGAGGACCCTGCCTCATGTGATCCCACACATCCCATCCTATTGCTTCTCTGACGTTAGGGAAATCTCTCATCTTCAAATTGTGATTAATCTCTTTATTTTCTAGATTATAAGCCCCTTCAGTGTAAATTCGTGGAGGATAATCTTGTGCTTGATCTTCAGAAATAGCCATATGATCCTAAAACACATATATATAAATCAGCCGCAATAGAAACAAAACTCAGCCACAACATAATAAATAACCCAGCCACCATATAACGCAGTTGTAATAGAAACAAAACTCAGCCAAAACATAATCATAAATCAGCCAAAACATAATCAATAACTCAGCCAAAGCATAGTCAATAAGTCAGCCACAATATAATCCATAACTCAGTCACAGTAATCAATAACTCAGCCAGAACATAATCAATAACTCAGCCACAACATAATCCATAACTCAGTCGAAATGGAAAACTATATTTTCACAACGTAAATCAAACTCAACTCAGCCACACTATACAATAACTCAGTTACAACATAATCTATAACTCATCCACATCGTAAATCAAACTCGTTCACAATATAGATCAAACTCAGCCACAACATACCATAGAAGATGATGTCATAGATACGATTGCGTTGAAACTTTTGCGGAGAAGAGGATGTCGACAAAGATGATATCGGAGATGATTTACGATATCGGAAACAGTTCGATACGAGACTATTAGTTGTGACGAAGATGATTTTGTGATTTCGTACTCGGTTAGGGTTTAACGGAAGTTGTGACGAAGAAGTTGTGACATTATGACTTTTTTTTTATTCACCAGAGATATGGGACGGTTGAATTTCCAGTGTAATTGTTGATGACACAAATTAGTGACGTGGATTGTCTAATTATGATGTGGATTTAATAATTAAAATTAGTATCAATAGTAACAAAATTAAACAAGGGTGTTTATTATAATTTATTAAGAGTCTAAAAACATTCTAGTAATTTTTAGAAAATGTATTTTATTCTAGTAATATACCAACTTTTCTATAACATTCTAGTAATTTTCTCTAAAAAAAATATAGGGTTGAGCAAAAAATCTGAATCTAAATAACCGAACCAAATCTAATCTAAAAAGTAGTACAGAACATTACCCAAAATTGGTCAGATATCCAAACGGATTCAAAATTTTGATATCTACAGAACCAAAACTTAATCAAAATATTTCGGGTATCCGAGAGTACTCAAATCAGATTTATATACATAAATATATTAATTATTTTTTAAAATTTAACATCTAAGAAGATACAAAATACATGAGATGTTTTTAAATTTTCCAAATTACTTTGAAATATAGAAATAGTTAAAACTACATTTTTAAATTAGCTAAACGATACTCCAAATACCAAAAAACTTTGAAATATTTATTGATTGTTTGTCCAAATATTTAAGATAAAGCAATTTTATGTTAGGTATTTTGGCATATATTTTTCAAATTTATATGTTATATGTTATATATATTTTTTTTTTTTGAGAAATTTAAAATATATATGAACCTTAAATTTTTTTAAAAAAATTAAATGGATTATCAGAATCTAAACCCAAATCGAGCTTGCAAAGATTAGAAATGAACCTACAAAGATCTAAACCAAACAGAACCTAACCGAACCAAATGGTACTCGAATGCACATCCCTAATCAAATGTAAAAGAAAAAAAAGATTATGTATAACAAAATATGTATATAAATATAACATATTTTTAAAAAAAGCTCATCCCGCGTATGGCGCAGATTATCATCTAGTTTTCTCTTATTTTGCATGTATTATCTTCCAAAGTTTTTAAATCATCTTCTCAAAAATCTATGATTTACATATATTTATGTTAAAACTGTTTTTCTGTGATCCATATTAACCATGAATTATGCCACATAGAAAAGTTACAAAAAGATTGAACTATACCATATAAACAATAGTATAGAAAGGAACCGTCTCATATGGAAGGAAGGGACAAATCATGTTCATTTACATAGTTGGATGCAATAAGAGGAAGATGCACATTTCACACATGAGCAGGAGTACATAAGGCATCCTTCCATAGCAAGGTCAAGTGAAAACACCAACAACACTATAACATCGGTGATATTGATATGTCGTTTGCATAGAACAATATCATATGAACTATACCAGAGAGCAAAGCTACCAAAATATTGAACTCTTACATATTAAACAATAGTATGGAATGGAACCGTATCATATTGAAAGAAATGAAAAATCACGTTCATCTACATAGTTGGATGCAATTAGAGGAGGACTCACGTTTCACACATGACGAGGAGTAATATAAGGCAGTATTCCATAACTAGGTCAAGTGAGAACACCAGAAACACTGTAACATCATCGGTATTTGTAAGGTGTTTGCACACAAATAGAATCATTAAAGGGGTGAAGGTTGATGGTACGGAAACAATGATGGTCTTTCACAAATGGTTGCTATGTAACTGAAGCTTTAGTTCTCCTTGTGCAAAACATAACACGAAGCTGTAACCGGAAAAAGCACATATGTAGCATAATGCGGCCAAGTACATGACCGTGTGAACTATACCATATAAACAATAGTAAAGAACATGAAAATATCATACGAAAATAAAGGAAAAATCAAGTTCATCTACACAGTTGTTTGCCATTAGTGAAGAAGGCACATTTCACACATGGAGAGGATTAACGTAAGGCATTCTTTCATTGGTGATATATAAGAAACCTCTTCATTCAGTGTGTTTGCAAGAAGCAATCCATGATAGAAATGTTGAACTTAAATGTAGAAAAGTGTTAGAGGAAACTACTAAACAAAACATTTATAGAACTAATTGTATTCAAACAGGTTACTAACTATATTATATGAAAATTCGTATCATATAGTGTACAAAATAAAAACTAACAGATCACCTCCCATATTGAGTAAGTTATGTATGAGTGAGAAGCACAAATTGTGCGAACCAAAATTCACACCGTCGATTTCCGTAAATAAATGAACTTAGGGAAAACCCTAATTTCACAGAGGTCCCGGCTATCTGCTTAACCACACGCCAAGCAATCAGAATACGAGAAAAATAGTAAAATAATATGAGAATCGAAAAGAGAGCAAAGAGGTTTCTTATTATGATTTTGCGTAAGAACGGTACAACGAGGTAAAAGCCTTGGCCACAAGAGATGATGGCGAGTTTCTTAGTTCTAGCAACCTAAGACTAAAACCCTAGTTCAGATGCAACTCAATAACAAAAACGGAAAATTGCCTAAATGCTCCAATAACAAGAGAGCTCTGAAATTCATCTCTTGCTCTTGTCCTCGACCTTATGCTTATATACTCCTTCTTTAGGAGGTTGATTCCTTTTCCGCCCCGATTTGCGCTTATCGGAAATCTTCCATTTTTCTCGATCTTTCCATTTTTCTTCGGAAAACTTCTATTTTATCTTCAAACTTGACATTTTCCCACTCCTGCGAATAATGAGTAAACCGTCATCATATCTTTGGGCTGGATCTTGTCTAAAGTCGTGAGGGGGCTTTTATCGCGTTTTAGGACTTTCCGAGCCGTTTTGCGATTTAACCGTTTTATGACTTTAGATGAGATCGTTTCCTGATACGATGCCGTTTTCGTAAAACATCTTCGAGTTAATCGTATAGTTTGGCAATGATTGGTGTTTTGTTTAACCGTTGCCATTTTATACGATTTCCAAGAGGTTTTCCGAGAAAACAAGTCTTTAGTGGTTTTTTGATAAAATATCTCGAGTTAATCGTATAGTTTGGAAATGTTCGGTGTTTTGTTTAACTGTTTCCGCTTTATACGATTTACTCGATATTTTACGAGAAAACAAGCCTTTTACAGTTTTTATCGTAAAACTCCAACGGTAAGACGAATCGAGACGAAACGAGAAATGTTCCGATCACGGTTCAGAGTACAATCGAGTCGAGGGGCAAGTATGGTTTGGTTCAGCTCGCCAACAGGCGAGCTGGTCAGGGATGGCCAGCTCGCTTGTTGGCGAGCTGGACTAGACGGTTCAGCTCACCAACAGGCGAGCTAGTCAGGGATGGCCAGCTCGCATGTTGGCGAGCTGTACTGGACGGATCAGCTCACCAACAAGCGAGCTAGTTAGGGAGGCGAGCTGGACTGGTTTGTTCAGCTCGCCAACAGGCGAGTTGGTCAGGGATGGCCAGCTCGCTTGTTGGCGAGCTGGACTTGTTGGTTCAGCTCGCCAACAGGCGAGCTGGTCGGTTGTTCGGTTTCGATCGTTTCTCGTTTTCTCGACCCGGGATCCTCTCCGAGAATATAAGGAGAAATAATCGTAAACGTTGATCTCAAGATTATCGTTTTCGACCTTAATAACAGCTTTACTGTTTCGGGGAGTTTGGACGTTACAACGTGGTTTGCTAATTTGACCAATTTGGACAATCGCTGATTGTTTTATTCGGGTTTTCGATGATTTCCAAGATGGCGATTGTTAGTTTACGGAATTCCTCTCTTCGGAAAGTCTTTAGATTTCTTCTCGAAGATTTTTCGTATTTCTAAAACCTATTCTTAACTTTTCGGAAAGTTTTGATCGTTGATTCTGTCGTAACCAATTTTGACTCCAACACAAATGAGGTGTCTCTGTAGGGCTATGGTGTGCTCGTATTCAAGAAGATAAACATTATACAAGTGGTGAACATAAAGACTTGAAAATGTTGGACTGCACTATATACGATACATATGTTCGCTAATACAACATGAGGTCTGTTGGGTAGAAAATTATACAATACTATATGGCATATAGTATAGGCCGAATAGGCTGATATAGCAAATGGTATTGATGCAAAAGACATAACATGAGGTTGGAGAGTGTGTAAACCAATGAAATATGAGTATTAGTAGTAGATCAAGGTAGCACGAATTCACCAACTGCTATCAAAAGTGTTAAAATTGGAACACAATTCTATCGTAGAATTAAATTTCCGTTAACAATAAATTTCATTAAGCGGGAACATAAAAACCACAATTATAGCTGAAAAGTGTTTTTAGAGCCAAAACACTTGGACAATTTTGTATATTTTATTTCTTTGTTTTTTTTTTTACGTCAATCGATCTAACTTCTTCTTTTATCTACTTCAGTTGTAAACCTCAGATTATTTTTTATTGCAAAAGATGAGAGAACTTGGGTTCTTCTCCAATCGACAACACCATTGTCACCTTGTTCAAAATTGAAACTTAGGAACTCTAATCCGTCTTCTGTAACTTCTCCTCCGCCTTCCTCCGTCGCTCTTCGCCACCATCTTCTCTAGATTCTCTACCTCCCAAAACTTACCTCACTTTCTCTGCAGCAACAACAAGAGCTCTGATCTCACTTTCCTTGCTTGAATGGCGTCTTCTTCGTTTTTGCTATTTCCTAGAAATCAACTTAATCGAGTTTGCTTCTCCGTTAATCATAGGGAATTAAACGGGAGCTGCTTCCGAGATAACGCTCCTGGGAACGAAGATTAGTCTTTGAAAGTTAAGTACATTAGCTAAGATTATGTGTATGTCGAGAAACGGAAGGATGGCGTCGGATCTTAGCCGAGCCATTCTCGTTGAGAGATATATCGAGAAGGTTGATGCTTATCTCCTTCCTTCATGTCGCTTCTTGCTATAATTGTTCCCAATTCCTAAGTTAGATATAAGATAACTGTTCCTAACTAAAGTTGTCATCTTTTGATTCAGGGCTAGCATAAGAACTTGTGCTTTACTAGAATTTATTCACTGTTGCTAGTTTTAGAGTTTGAAGAGTATTGTCATCTGATTTGCGTAATGACGTTTTGCAGGTTACTTGAGTTTCAGAGAAAAGTACAGAATTTGCAGACAAAATCTATAACTCTCTCAGCCCAGCTTACTCTTTTGCAGGTTAGTTTTGAGTCAGTCTATTGTATTGTTGATGTTTCCTCTACTATAAACTTCTAGATGGCCCAAAAATGACCTTTCTCCGGTTAGTGTAATCTAGTCGTGAATCAATTGGATCTAGTTGAATCTAAAAGATGTGAACTTTGTTTTGTGTGAAGGTGATGTTGCTATAGCGGAAGATGATGACAAGAGCGCTGGTGGGAAAGGAAGAAACCTTCAAGTTCTTGTGATATAGGCAATGTTGTTCGACGAAATCACCCAAAGAACAACGACTCTGCAAAGATCAATCATCCTCGTACGCGGTCTCAGCATGTTCCACTCGTTGTGGTACATCTCAAATGTTGTTCCTTTTGGTAGACTATTAGGTAGATCTGATAGATAGCTCATGTTGTTATATCGTTTTGGCCTTTGCAGCTTGTTAAACCTGTGGTGAAGAGAGTCGCGGTACCAAAGCCAAAGAAGAGAACTGAGAAACCTAAGGATGTAGAGGTTATAGAGATAAGCTCAGACAGTGATGAAGAACATGGCTTAGTTGCTGTCCAAGAGAAGAAAGCCGCCACCGCTGCTAAGAAGAAAATAGATGTCTCTTACACATCTTTTCTTACTGCTAGAAGCAAGGTTAACTTTTTTACATTGATGATTCTTTTCATGTTGTGTGAATCAGTCTGTTCTGCACATTTCTGTTTGCTATTTCTGAAAAGAAACAAAAAGAAGAGATTGTTGATATCGACTCTGCTGATGCTAAGAATGATCTCGCAGCTGTTGAATATGTGGAAGATATCTACGGCTTCTACAAGTCTGTTGAGGTTAGTACTTTACTTATTATTCATGAATCTCGTGTACAACTGATTGTATATTAGTACTTCTACAAGGCTGTTGAGCCTGTGATAGAGTGTTAATGAAACTTGTATAAACATTGGCAGAGTGAATGGCATCCAAACTTGTCGGCTAAGCCAGTACCTAGAAAGAACTGCAGCTGGTTGGACTCAGTGTCCTTCTCATGTCATCCAATTACGAAGAGATCTGTCCACCACAGGTATATATAAAAACAATCAAAAGAACTTTTGAATCATAGCTAAGTTTAAACGTTAATGCTTTCTTGCAGGTGGAGGATCTAGCTGACATTAGCTGTGTTCTTTTCATCAACGCTGAAGTCAGTGGCAGCGGCTACAAATTAAACCTATCACTACGGTAAACACACTGATCGTGAAACTAATGTCAGCCTATTTATCCTGACGCTGCGGCAATCAATGGGGAGTAAAGGAATGCATAAAATTTAAGCGTCCAACTGCATTGACGCTGCGCTCAAGTGGGCGTAAAAGAAACGCATAAAACTGACTGATCGCGTCCACTTTAATTTTCCGTACCGGTTAATTTACCTTCGTTGTACTGTATTTTCTTTGCCGCTGACGCTGCTAGTAGCGTTCATGTAACGAACATGGCTATTGCAGACCATGCTGCAACTGCAATCTACGCAGCGAGATCACTCCGGAGACTTCGATTCTTACTCACTCTCTGACGCAACCTGTGTGTGTATATCTTTGACAGCTTCTCTTAATGAGTCAGCTTTAGAGAAGCTTTTTTGTACTAGTAGTAAATCAGTTGAACTTGTTCTTTGATTTTGTTTATCACTAGATTTGATGGTTACATGTTCTCTTATGGAGTTCATGTGTTTCATGTATTGATTTTGTATTTTTTGAATCTTTAATGGAAAAGCATATGATATTTTATGATTTACTTGTGTCTCATTAGAGTAAATTATATTTATTAATCTTGTTGCAATATATAATTAAAGATCATGTTTAAAAATTAAATTATAATTTCTACTTATAAAATTAGGGATATATAATTTTAACAAAGTAACTAGCTAGATTCATTTTAAACCCCTAAACCCTAAATATATTTTTAACCCCTAAACCTTAAATATAATAAAGAATAGAAATTTAAAACTTTTAACTTTATATGAAAAATACAGTTCAATATAAATATATTAATGCAACCTAAATCCATCTAATACCCTAAACCCTAAACTCAATCTTATATGATATTCTAAATTCTAAATAAATCATCTAAATATATTTTTCAGATTGCAAATCCAAAATTAAAATTAAAATAAACTCAAAATTTTCTATTTTTAAATTTTAATATATAAATTCCAAAACTTAAATCTCAAACCTTCAATACCCTAAATATAAAGATTATTTTTAAAAAAACTAAATTATATTTATATTTATAAAGCACCTATTTAAATAAATTATATATATATATATATATATAATTAATTTACACCCTAAACATAAATTTTAATACTTCAATCTTTTCATAATATAACTTTAACCCTAAACCCTAAACCACATACTTCATATTACTACCTATCTTAAAACATAAAATCTTATAAATAAATTATGTTTCCTAGAAGATAAATATAGTAACCCAAGTTATATATAACATTTCAGATCATAGGTTTACAGAATAAACTTAAACCACAAAACAATAATCAAAGGATACTTCAAACCTTAAACCCCCAAACTTATATCATATTTCAAACCCTAACGCCCAAATTTTAAACACAACCCATAAAACTAACATATTTTCATAGTTTGGTCTCAGATATTAAGTTTAAATTCACATTTTCCTATTTTTTAAATTTTAATTTGATATATTAAATCAAAACCTCAAACCCTAAACAATAGACTAATATATATCATACCCAAAAATTATCATACACCCTAACTATAACTAAAATGTTAAAACTCTAGTCTTTTAAATATTTAAACTCAAATCTTAAATTTAATCTCAAAATCTTATATTAAATCGTAATTTTTTTTGTTTGGCGTCTATTAAATCGTAAATATAAACACAAAACACTATATTCCAAATCCTAAACTCACTAATCATTTTTTAATCTTATATCATTAGTTTTATTTAGCTTAAAATTGCTCATAAAAGTAAAATCTAATTATTTTATTAATCTTATATAATTATTTTTATAAATGTAAATGAATAACTTAATTACTACATAAATAAATTAATCAAAACATGTAATTTCAATTACTAAAATAACGATTTAATGATATAACAGTTTTATTAATTGATCAATATAGGCCATAGATTGAGTCTAATCCAATGGCCAGAATTGAAGAGTTTGGTTATCCTCATGCTCCTTTCTCATTGGTTAATTTTTAAAAGGCAAAGATTACACCTGTCTCTTCTCTCACGAGAATATACCAAACACATTTTCTTTTTCTCTCTCTCCAAAGAAGATGTAGATCCATCTTCTTCATCTCTCTCTTTCTCTGTGTATCTCTTCGGTTCTATCTCACTACGTCGCTCCTCCTCTCCGACTCTCTCTCACTCTCCACGCCTTCTCTCTGCGTCTCCTCTCAGACTCTCTTTCTCTACTCTCCACGGCTCCTCTCTACGTTTCTTCTCCGACTCTCTCTCTCTCTCTCTCTCCACGGCTACTCTCTACGTCTCTTCTCCAACTCTCTCTCTCCACGGCTCCATGTATCTCCATATTGGCTATGTCAATGGTAATGAATCCCCTCACCTGTTTTAGATCTACAAATAACTACTTTCTCATCATCTCTCTTCTATGTGATTTTGGTTAAGGTAGAAAAGTTGAACGAGTGAAGAAGAACCAGAGGAGGTATATGACTGGCGTAAGGGAATAGAGTTTGTGGAGGCTGGAGTAAGAGAACCGAGGCCTGAGGCGGATGCTCTGGATGCTTTGGAGGCTCTAGGCGTTGTATGCGGAGGTGGAGGCGGAGGCAGAGGCTCTGGTAGCGGCTCTTTTTCTGTTTATGTTTTGAAAACTGAGTTTTAGGGAGAAGTAGAAGGTAAAGGAGACAGAGAGAAGAGGTGGAGGCAGAGGATTAAGCAAAGCAGTTTCATAGATGGAGGTAGTGGCGGATGAGGAGGCAGAGCGGAGGGCGCAGTGCGGAGGTGGCGGTGCGAAGGAGTTAGGGTTTTTTAGATTTAGTTTTTAAATCCGGTTTGTATGTAAACCGGTTAAATTTGTAAACCGAAAAATTGTAATCTAGTTTAATTTATAAACCGAAAATAAGTTGTAAACCAAATTATTAATAGAGGTAATTTGGTTAAAACCAATGAAAGAATTCAATATTAGTAAAATACCAAAAACAGTATAATTGACTTAATGTTTACTGACAAAATGTAGTAAAAAGACAATATTATCCCTAGTTCATAGACATATTAGCTTCGTGGTGATAGAAGA
The DNA here is from genome assembly GCA_932364175.1 of Eruca vesicaria subsp. sativa. Classification (NCBI taxonomy): domain Eukaryota; kingdom Viridiplantae; phylum Streptophyta; class Magnoliopsida; order Brassicales; family Brassicaceae; genus Eruca; species Eruca vesicaria. Next base: position 34,332 of record CAKOAT010108822.1, read on the forward strand.
AATATAATAATAAAAAGACAGCGGGATCTTTTTAGATTTGCAAAGATATGAGAAAGATTTTGTTTAGATTTTATAATCTACTTCGATAAACGAAGATGTATAATGGCGTGGAAATTAATCTCCATCGACATATTATCTACACAAATGTGTCATTTGATAATTATAGTTTGGAATCCGGTTATGACAATGATGAGAACTTGAGTAGCAATACCGGCGTGCTGATCATTTCTCTTTCATTAACGGTGGTGATGACCATAAAACTTAGAAACTGCTATTGCTTTTGTAAGTATATACATACATAGGTTCAAAGCTTCATTGAAGACACAGGCGAAACTTCGTCGGAGACACAGAGGTGAAAATTTTCACCACAGACACATAGTCTGAGAGTTTCAATGGAAACGCAACAACAAAGAGCTTCACCGGAGACACATCAGCAGATAAATCTTACTTTGTTAAATGACCATTTACGTGGCTATATTAAATTATAGCCGATACCTAATTTATTAGATGAGTATGTAGCTCAATATACAACTAAGAAAATTCATGATTTTAAGCTAATACATAAGAAATTAAGATCACACGTATGATATATTAAATGAACATACAAACAATAATATATATATGTATTTGCTGAAAACGTCAAATTGTTGGACAGCTAATATAATTTATACACGGTTATCAGATGAGTTACTTAGGATAAATATAGAATTGTTTGTATTTTCAGATTATTAGACAGTTAATAGATTACATGTACGGTTAATAAACAAATTATTTGGATAAACTATATCATAAAACTAAACCCAAAATCTTAAGAACAAAATCATAAATCCTAACCAAATCATAAATCATAAACCCTAAATTTCAAACAAAATATCTTAAACCCCAAACCTTAAATCAATACTTTAAACCTTATATCCAACACCAACACCTTAGACCCTAAACCATTGGTCCGAAACTCTTGACACTATAATACGATACACTAAACTGTATTAGACAATTTCACTAAGCATAAGACTGATAAATGAAGAAGAAATATATTCAACTATCAGATGTCCAATTTTCTTTGTGGACAGTTACCACATTTTTTGGATGGCTAACACAATTAATGAACAAGTTAATAATAAGGTTAGTTATAAAGTATCATACCCCTACACATTATAGTTTTAACCATAAGTCAAAACCCCTAAACCGCCTATAGTCTATAATATTATATTGCTTGTTAATTTTTTAGTTGGATGTGTAACTTGTTTAATAGCTTGTTAACGATAATGAGAAATCTAATTTTCAATTATCTGAAATTCATTGTTATGGTACAATAATGTTCTAACTATATCTTGAATAAAATTAACCGTTAATAATTTTTTCGAGCTGGCAATGAATTTAATTATCCAGTTAATATAATATTTACACGGTTAACGAATGAACAAGATCTTAGCATATATCAAATGTAAACCCACAGAAAAAATATGATTGTGGCTTAACATGTAGAGAACATATACATACAACATATATAACATATACATGAAGTGGAAATATAGCGGCGTAAATCTTGACCGGAGATGCGGCGGCTGAGGGATCTTCACTAGAAACGCAGCAGTGGAGAGCTTCATCGGAGAGACAGGGGCAGAAAAGCTTGATGGGAGACACAGAGACTGAGAGCTTCACCGAAGATACAGCGGCAGATAGCTTCATCATAGACACAACAGCGGAGACCTTCACCGAAGACGCAACAGTGGAGACCTTCATCGGAGACACTGCGGTGGAGAGCTTCACCAGAGACGCAGCAGTGGAATCTTCACCGGAGACCCATTACGGAAGAGTTTGGCAAAAACGGAGCAGTCGAGGGCTTCACCAGAGACGCGTTGGTAGAGAGCTTCACCGGAGATCACATCGAAGGTTATGAGACTGAAGTTTCATATGATTTGCAGAGAATAAGATATAGTAAATCAAAATCAGATTTGGTAAATCAAACTAAAAGATTTGGAAGATATAACGAAAGAGATATTGCCATTTAATAGTTATAGGGGTAAGAGTGTCAATAAAATTTATGTACAGTATGTAACAGTGTAGATTTGGTATTTAGCTAATTAAGGTAAAGTTCTTTGGTAGGACTCCAAATTTCTCTTATTAATATACCTGTTATGAAATAACTTATAATTTTATAATATCTCGAAATTTAAATAAAAGCGAAATTTATACCCGTAGGAAGGAGATAATACTTATATAAGGTAAATTATTATAGAGAGAAATCTTATATAAGGGAGAAGAGAAGAAGTAAGGTGCGTGTTACAATGAACGAACTTTGTTCGTATATATAGAGGTAAAAAGTTAACGTTAATGTGAATGTATAGTGACAGTGGGCTCTACACAATAAATTTTCATACGCAAATGTCAAGTTTTACGGTGCTTCTTTCTTTGACATTTGATTCTCCACGTTTTATAACACTCCCCCTTGGAGACCGGTGTCACTATCATTTCTTGCTTAGTGTCTGTGTTGCCTCGTTAAAAACCTTTATTGAAAAACCCTGTAGGAAAAACCATAGTAAGGTAAAAAGAGTACAACCACGTAAGCTCCCCCTCGAATAAGAAGTCACAGATCCTTTTGGTGACGTATTCCAATGTTATAAACATGTTTTTTGAATACCGAAGTAGGAAGTGATTTTGTGAAGAGGTCAACAGCATTGTCGCATGATCGAACATATTTTACTTCGATTTCTTTATTCTTCTCGAGCTCTTGAGTGTATGAGAAGAACTTCGGATGTATGTGTTTGGTTCTATCGCTTTTGATATATCCTTCCTTCGTTTGAACAACGCATGCCGCATTATCTTCATATAGAATAGTTGGCTCCAAGTTTTCGTCAATACCACTGCTTGAACATATGTGTCGGCTTATTGATCTTAGCCATACACATTCTCTACTTGCTTCATGGAGTGCGATGATCTCAGCATGATTTGAAGAAGTAGCCACGAGCGTTTGTTTTTGAGAACGCCAAGATATAGCAGTGCCTCCGATCGTGAAAACGTATCCTGTTTGCGATCGAGCTTTGTGTGGATCTGAAAGATATCCTGCATCTGCAAAACCAACCATTTGACCTTTTGAATTTTTAGGATAAAACAAGCCTAAGTCAATGGTCCCTTGGAGGTAACGAAAGACATGTTTAATTCCATTCCAATGTCTTCGTGTGGGAGATGAGCTGAATCTTGCCAAAAGATTGACAGCGAATGATATATCAGGCCGTGTACAATTTGCAAGGTACATCAGTGCTCCAATTGCACTTAGATATGGTACTTCAGGACCAAACTTCTCTTCATTTTCCGCAGATAGTCTAAATGGATCATTTTCAACATTAAGTGATCTAACAACCATCGGAGTGCTAAGAGGAGTTGATTTATCCATGTTAAAGCGTTTCAATACTCTTTTAGTATATTTGGATTGATGCACAAATATACCACTTTGATAATGCTCGATTTGTAGGCCAAGACAATACTTTGTCTGTCCGAGATCTTTCATCTCAAATTCTCCTTTCAGATATTCTGATGCCTTTTGTATTTCCTTCTGAGTTCCAATAATATTAAGATCATCAACATAAACCGCGATTATCACAAATCCGGAAGTTGTTTTCTTGATGAAAACACATGGGCATATTGGATCATTCACATATCCTTCTTTTGTTAAATGTTCACTGAGACGATTATACCACATTCGTCTAGATTGCTTTAACCCATATAATGATCTTTGCAATTTTATTGCACATAATTCTTTTGGTTTGGAACTTAATGCTTCTGGCATTTTAAATCCGTCAGGAACTTTCATGTAGATATCAGTATCTAATGATCCATATAGATAAGCTGTAACAACATTCATAAGACGCATTTCAAGATTTTTATCAGCTGCTAGACTCATCAGGAATCTAAAAGTGATTGCATCCATAACGGGAGAATATGTTTCCTCATAGTCGATTCCAGGTCTTTGAGAAAAACCTTGGGCGACAAGACGAGCTTTATATCTCGTGATCTCATTTTTCTCATTTCGTTTTCGAACGAAAACCCATTTGTATCCTACTGGTTTCACATCTACAGGTGTGAGTACAATAGATCCAAATACTTCTCGTTTATTAAGTAAATCAAGTTCAGTTTGTATTGCATCCTTCCATTGTTTCCAATCATGTCTCTTTTGACATTCAAAAACAGATTTTGGTTCCGAATCTTTGATTTCCTCATTTATCTCACTTGAAACCATATATGAGAAAGCATCATCAACATCATCCTGTTCATTTCTATTCCATATCTTCTTATTATGGATATAATTGATGGAAATTTCATGATTACTTTCTGATTCATGATGCTCAATTTTGTCAGTATCTTCATTATTTGTTTCTTCCAAAATATTTTCTGCTATTTTAGGAGTTTCATTTATCTCAACATCCTTTTGTTTTCTAGGATTTTTATTCTTAGAACCAATAGGTCTCCCACGCTTCAAGCGTGTTTTAGACTCACGTGTATATCTGCTTTTCCTTGATCATTTAATACTTTGATACAAGCAGGAGCGTTTGCAGATGGTATATGAGATTTAGTTATCGTCTTGGTATCCGCAAATGCATCAGGTAGCTGATTCGCTATACTCTGTAAATGCATAATTCGTCGAACTTCTAGTTCTGACTCTTTGGTGGGAGGATCAAGATATAACAACGAAGGTACACTCCATTTGATATCATTCCCTATATCTGTGTTTTCTCCCCCTAGAACCGGGAATACTTTCTCATCAAAATGACAGTCAGCAAAACGTGCCGTAAATATGTCACCAGTTTGTGGTTCTAGGTATCATATAATTTGATGGCGAATCACAACCAACATATATTCCCAACCTTCTTTGTGGTCCCATCTTTGTACGTTGTGGTGGTGCTACAGGCACGTATACTGCACAACCAAAAATTCTTAAATGGGAGATGTTTGGTTCTCGACCAAATGCTAACTGTAGTGGAGAATACTTATGGTATGCACTTGGTCTGATCCGAATGAGTGCTTCTGCATGAAAAATGGCATGTCCCCACACAGAGGTTGGGAGTTTTGACCTCATGATCATTGGTCTTGCAATCAACTGCAGACGCTTAATTAAAGATTCTGCCAAACCATTTTGTGTATGAACATGAGCCACAGAATGTTCAACTTCAATTCCCGTTACCATACAATAATCATTGAATGCTTGGGATGTGAATTCAGCAGCATTGTCTAATCTAACTCTTTTAATAGTATAATCAGGGAACTGTGTTCGCAGTTTGATTATCTGAGTTAGAAATCTCGCAAATGCCACATTTCGAGATGACAATAAACAAACGTGTGACCATCTACTGGATGCGTCAATCAATACCATAAAATAGTGGAATGGTCCACAAGGTGGATGTATTGGTCCACATATATCGCCTTGAATTCTTTCAAGGAACTTTGGTGATTCTTTATCAATTTTGGTTGGTGAAGGCCTTATGATCAATTTTCCAAGGGAACATGCAACACATGTCATTTTATTACCTTGAGAAATCTCTTGGATTTTCAGTGAATGGCCATGTGAGCTTTCTATGATTTTACGCATCATTGTAGTACCGGGGTGACCAAGGAGATCATGCCATAATGTGAAATCTTCTGGATTTTGTTTCACTACAATATTAGATTCGATCTCATCAATATAAGTATGATGCAATCCCGAAGGAAGTTCTGGAAACTTTTCCAATATGTGTTTTCTGCCACATTTATCAGAAGTTACGTATATGCACTTCTTTCCATTCTCAGTTGCAGACTGAGTATCATATCCGTGACGGTATATGTCTTTAAAGCTCAACAAATTCCTTTTAGAACTTGGAGAATATAGAGCATTGTTTATGGAAAATTTTGTTCCATTTGGTAACGTAAAGTTTGCTTTACCAGTTCCTTCAATCACGTCTACAGGACCTGATATTGTATTAACAATAATTCTTGTCGGTTTCATATCAGAGAAATATCTCTTTTGTCTCAGAATAGTGTGCGTTGTTCCACTATCTGGTATACAAAGTTCTCGGATCCGTTTCTTTGATTTTGTTCCATTAGCATTATGATCCATTTCTGTAATTGCAATAAACATCAATAAAAAAAAAAGAAAACATGAAATTCATTCATATAATAATTATATAAGAAAAACACACAATAATTATACATTAGGGTGATGTTAAAAACTTGATTATTTGTTTAAAACAGGAAATGTAATAATTATACATAGAAATACTGAATGTTACATAATAATCTTATTGTAAGCATTTCAGTTCTCTTCTGGAGTAATCTAGTCCAACTCATTTGTGAAATCAGAAGCTTCGAGGTACGATGTCCCCACAAAATTTTCTGTGAGGTTTACTTCTTTAGCTTTGCCTTTTGTGGACGCTTCATATAACTTACACAAATGTGGAGGAGTACGACAGGTACGAGACCAATGTCCTTTACATCCACATCGGTAACATACAGTTTCATTCTTCTGAGTGGTATCCACTTGGGTTTCTTTACCCTTAGAAACTTGTTCAGATCTAACCCATTTGTTAGATCCTTTCCACTTTGGATTGTAAGTTTTACCACGTTTACTATTGAAACGGCGACCACGACCCCGACTGAATTGGGTTCTCCTTTCTGAGCTTTCTATCGCCGTAGCATTCACTTCAGGGAATGCCTTGGCTCCCGTAGGTCGGGAATTGTGGTTCTTGATCAGAAGCTCGTTGTTCTTTTCAGCCAACATGAGCGCAACCATCAATTCAGAAAATCTCGTGTACCCACATTTTCTATAAATTTCGGGTAGGAAGTGAAGTTGTTTGTGGAAGGTGTTGTATGTCTTATTCATCATTTCTGCCTCAGAGACAGGGTTACCACAATACTTCAGTAGTGAGACGATCCTCAGGACGGCGGAATTGTATTCCTCAACCTTTTGAAAATCCTGGAATCTCAGGTTTTTCCACTCTTCCAGAGCGTGGGGGAGATTGACTTCCTTTTGGTTGTCAAACCTTTCCTTTAAAGCTTGCCACAGTTCAGCTGGGTCCTCTATGCTCGCATAATCATGCGTAACATTTTCATCGAGGTGTTTCTTCAAGAAAATAATCGCCTCAGCCTTTTGTTCAGGTGGCGATTTGTTACCGATTACAATCGTCTCAGTTAACTTTTTCATCACCAGATAGGGTTTCACGTTTGTGACCCATCCGACATAGTTTTCCCCGGTGATTTTGAGAGCCGGAAACTGAAGATGCTCAATTCTTGCCATTTGTATTTCTAAAACACAATATAATAAATTTTATTAGAATTTCATAATATTTAAAACGAACCGTTTACATTAATCATGCAAGCAATTACAAGAAAAAGTACCGCATAGAAAAACAAAACGAGATTCATATTAAATTCTGTCGGAGTGAATTCTCCAACAAAAAAACCGTACGAACAAGCCAAGATTACAGTCGCACATAAAACTAAGAGTAATCGCATCATCTTTCTACACAAGAAAAAATCGGGAGAAAATTATTTGAAAGTATTTGAGAGGAGATGAAATATTTAGATGAGTTGAATGAATGAAGGATGAGTATATTTATAGGCGAAAATTACTGTTTATAGCCGTTGAAAAAGGGGTAAAAATTTTGAAATTTTTCTTTGTGACCGTTGGGGTTAAATTGTTTGAACCGAAAATCAGTCTGAAAATATCGTAATAAGCAGTCAACCAAATTTAATAAATTTCGTAATATTTTATATAGGTGATCAAATATTTATATATAACCATAATATAATTAACAAACAATTATCAATATTATTATGGTGATAATAATTAATTTTATTAAAATATTAAATAAGTTATGCGGCGGCACAGCCAAGCCAATTATTATGGTGTAATTAGCAATCAAAGTTTATTAACGAGGCGACATACCGCCCACATTAATATTTATACATAATAAATTAAAATAATTATTATAAAATAATATGTAGTAATATAGGCAGTATACCGGCCACTATATCAGGGTAAATATGATACATATAAATTTTATCGAATCTTAGAGTGATCGTGCTGATAACGTGTTATGAAATAACTTATAATTTTATAATATCTCGAAATTTAAATAAAAACGAAATTTATACCCGTAGGAAGGAGATAATACTTATATAAGGTAAATTATTATAGAGAGAAATCTTATATAAGGGAGAAGAGAAGAAGTAAGGTGCGTGTTACAATGAACGAACTTTGTTCGCATATATAGAGGTAAAAAGTTAAACTTAATGTGAATGCATAGTGACAGTGGGCTCCACACAATAAATTTTCATACGCAAATGTCAAGTTTTACGGTGCTTCTTTCTTTGACATTTGATTCTCCACGTTTTATAACAATACCGAAATTATTATAAGGGGTTTTTGCAAATTTGACTCAAAACTCAAGGTCAAACACAAAACTAACTTCTTCTTTTAACTCATCTTGTTTTTGTCCTATCCACCCCACATCTTCATTTTATTTACGAAAATGCTATTAAATTTTTTTTTTAACTTTTTTTTCGAAAATGACCTTTTTACTCTCTCAACCTCATCATCTTCAAGTATTTACAACATTGCCATTGCCATGAATACTCCCAACAACCTTGTACAACCCAACAACCTTGTACAACCAAGGTTTGAAGCTTTTAATGCACTTAAAATCAATACTCATACTCTCTTTCTCAATTGTTATGAACTAAAAACAACATGTTCTTCACTTTGTCTCCATATTCATACCAAAAACCCAAGCTTTTGATAGCAAATTTTTTATGGTTGATAGAGCCATTTAAGCATACAATTGTTGGTGGGTTACTTTCGTTCGATGTTCTGGGTGGTTGGAGAAGACTCTGTGTGCAAAGGAAGTCATCTCACCTAGTTTAAGGTTTGAAATTGAATTTTTTTCCAGATCTC
>CAKOAT010108822.1:49403-80975 GCA_932364175.1 Eruca vesicaria subsp. sativa
AGCTGCTTCAGTTTGGGCTTGTTAACTGATCCAAACGGATTATAGACTGGAGCCTTTTTGGAAGCAATGTTGGCCTTTTTGCTTCGACTTTGGCGTTTTTGGTTTGGGTTCGGAATGATCACCTTGGCCGTGCTGTTTGCTGTATAAGGGGATTGTTGTGAGGCAGCAAGAGTCCTTTCTCGCACACTCTTGGCACGTTAATTTGTTCCAAGCGGGCTTCCCTCTTTTGGTCATATCTTACTTGCTCCTTCACTCGATCTGATGCAGTGGGTTGGGTTTTTTCCAACATTTCGAAGTTCGGGTCTGGATCTGGAAGGCTGTCTGGAAGCTTGGATGGAAGCTTGGATGGAAGCTTGGGCTTGGAGGGTTTTTCTGGAGGGTTTAGGGTTTGGCAAGGAACTATACTCAGCTCTTTCGAGGCAGAGGCACCTGCGGACAAATCCGTTGCTTCACCCCTCTTCGGCAAGCTCTTCTTCCCCTCGTTCGACCCATTAAAACTTTCAAATTCCCCTTCAGTTTGACCCTTACTCTTTTTTTGTTCTTTTCTGGTGACACCAAGGATTTTCTCCACAGCTTCCACCCTTTCAGACAAATACTTGATCTCCGTAAGGCACGTCCCAAACCCTTGACTCAAGGCATCGAGTACATCCTTCAAAGAATCTTTCAAAGAATCCTTCACGATTCTTTCAACATCCTCTTTGGTCAATCCACCAACGTTGGGTCTTGCTCTCTCTTCCTTCAAAGAATCTTTCAAAGCATCCTTCACGATTCTTTCAACGTCCTCTTTGGTCAACCCACCAACGTTCGGTCTGACCTCAGCCTCTTCTTCAACTTTCTCTGCATGAACCTCTTGCAGACCCTCTTCATCTAACAGCTCTATACGCTCTGTACGAACTTTCTTAAGAGGTCTTGGACTCTCTTCCTTCACCAGAACTATCGCTTTCTTCCTTTTCTTTCCTACCGGCCTTGTATATCTCCAAGTACCGGTGACTTCCCAGCAATCCATGGTCCACTTCCATGGTTTCTTTACGTACATGAGTTTAATTATGTTCCCCGCGGCCGAATCATCAGCATCAGAGTCCCATTTCGGAAACATTTCAGCCATGCTCTTCTTCTCAACAAAGTTCATAGCACTAGTCTGCAGTAAATAGAAGATATAAACTTAGATATTTGACGGATTAAGAAATATGGAAAGTAAAGAATTCGCAGAAAAACTTATGATTAAGTCGTCTGGGAAGAGTACCCAGACGACTTAATAATAAGTAGTCTGCTAAGTCGTCCAGCTGGAAGACTTTTCAGACGACTTATTTTTAAGTCATCTGCTAAGTCGTCCAGCTGGAAGACTTTCCAGACGACTTAATCATAAGTTGTCTGCTTCTGGAGTAAAGTAAATACCTGTCTTTCAATGGCATCTTTAAAATTCCGTCCTTTGCCACCCTTGTAAGCTAGTATCGGTGGAGAGCTGTCTTCTATGGGATGACCATAATTAGCACCCAATTCCGGCAAAGCTGTGTACACCCAGACCTGGAGAACTTGTACAAACCCATCAATGGTGTAAGAACCAGATAGATCTTTGCCCTTCACAGAGTCCATCAACACCTTAAACGCGACTCTCCCCCGTGGATAATTCTCAAACCGTTCTAGATCCATCACTAGCCTAGCCAGAGAAGCCCGTGTATGGGTTGAAAACTTCCTTCCTTCAATGTATCCAGCCAAGATGGCAAGGTACCCGAGCCGCTTGCGATCATCCGAAGACCAGTTTTCGCATCTCCCAAATGCTTATATTATCTGATCAGTAGTTGGCCCAGCTTCGACATTAACTCCCAACAACTCCCAGAAAGCAACCAACTCCTTTGTAACAAGACAGTATGGTCTCTCAAGGTCCTGAATGTACTCGCAGTTTAGACCAGTGAGGTATTCAAACTCGAGCAGTGAAAACCTCAAAGGTTCTTGACCAGCAAGACTCCACAGCTCATACTTCTTCTTTATGTCGAGCTGGAAAGTGAGTACGTAGTGAACCAGCCTTGAAGCCCATTCAAAATCGAGCTCTTGGAACTTGATGAAAACTCCCAACTTAGACTCCTTCAGCTCTTCATATTCTTCATCCTTAAGAGCTTCCCTTAGAGCAGCATACAACCTCATCTGAGGATGATACGTAATGCTATGCTGAGCGATAGGCTCTTGCCCTAGTGTATGTATCCTACGGGGGAGTTCGGGAATATTCTGCAAAAAAAATCAAAGAAAACCATCTCAAACACACAACCATCCAGTATAACATTTTAATTATAAGTCTGGAAGACTTTCCAGACGACTTATAATTAAGTCGCCTGTCAAGTCTTCCAGTCGAAAGACTTATATTAAGTCGTCTGGAAAGTCTTCCAGGTGGAAGACTTTCCAGACGACTTAATTATAAGTCTACAAAGACTTCCAGTAGAACATTTGAATGCTGACCTGAAAATTCGGAGAAGATGTACTCGCCTTCGACATAGCGGTTATAGAACTGCAAAAATAGACGTGAAAAAAGAAGCGCGATGAGAACGACGGTAACCGTAAAATATCCCAAATCTTTGAAACCCTAATTTGAAATGAAAATATCCACAAATTGCTTGAAATCACAAATAGTAACCGTAAAATGAGAGGAAAACAACATCCAACCTAACTAAACAACAATTTTTGAAACCCTAATTTGAAACCAAAATTTCCCGAAATCATTGATAACGCAAAACCAAACGGTAAAAGTAAAGGAAAACAACATCCATCCTAATAAAAACCCATCAAATCGGCAAGAGAAGCCTTCGATTTACCTTGGTCTTGTCTCGGATCGAAATTGCCTCGAAATCACCTTTGAGAGAAACGGCGTTACGGTTTTCTGAATTTCGCGAAAAGTGAGTAAAAAAAAAAAACTTCTTATATATGTCTGGTAAAAAATCCGGTTCGGTTTAAAAGTAATTCGGTAAAATCCGGTTTGGACGACTTATAATTAAGTCGTCTGTTGATACTATAAGACGACTAAGTCGTCTGCCTTATTAAATATATTTACCAGACGACTTAATTATAAGTCGTCCAGACCCTAAACCCTAAAACCTAAACTAAGTTGACTAAATTAACTAACTAACCACGTTATAAAATCCTAAAACCTAAACTAAGTTGACTAAATTAACTAACTAACCACTATATATAAAAATAAACACATTTAAGAATAACTATACCAGACGACTTTCAACTAAGTCGTCTGGACGACTTAGTTGAAAGTCGTCTGAATAGAATACTTACGAGGTTAGACGACTAATAATTAATTCGTCTGACAAATCTTCCGGCTGATGACTTTCCAGACGACTTAAATATTAGTCGTCTACTAAGTCGCCCAGGCTTTTCGAGTATGTTTTAAGAATTTGTGTTAGAATTTGTGTTAGACTTCTTAGACGACTAATAATTAAAATTGGTTTGTACATAGAGGACAAAAGGAGTTGTAGTTATAAAAGTTGATCATCCATTACAAGTCATAGGTTTGAAAACAAATTGAAACGACGGAACAACAACATAGAAGTCCACTAGAAGCAGATTACAATAAGACGATAGCAAGACAAACATCCATCATTTAGGAAGAGACGAGGAAGTTGAGGAACCATCCGCAGCATCATCCCCTTGAGGAGGTGTATACTGAATCTCAGTAAAACTAGGACCGAAAGGAGTCACATGAAATACCATATCTCCTTCCTTTTTGAACACGAGAATGTCACCGATGCAAAGGGAGTGTGCTTGGGCGAAGGCTTCCCAACCATCGGTGAGTCTTCTTCCTTCTTGTATAACTTCCTAAGTTTGGTGTGAAGCGTCCGATCGTAGTGTCCATTTTCCTTGGTTCCCTACTATGTGTTTTGAGTAGAAGGCAAGTGGTATTGTCTACAAGTCAACAAAGGAGAAGTTAAGCAAAGGAAATAAGCAGAGGAGAAATAGAGAGCGTGTGTATACCACGCCACTGCAGAAACCAGGAAGCAGAGGCTTCAAGAAGTGAGGTTCATGCTGATTCGCCATCTGCAAACAAGAAACGAAATTGAAACATTTTAATTCTAAGTCTGGAAGACTTATATTAAGTCGTCTGGGTCGTCCACCTGGAAGACTTTCCAGACGAGTTTACCAAGACTTCCAGTAGAACATTTGAAAGCTGACCAGACGAATGAGACGAGAACAACATCCAACCTAACTAGACCACAAATCGATTGAAATCCCCAATCTTTGAAACCCTAATTTGAGAATGAAAATATCCACAAATTGCTTGAAATCACAAATCGTAACCGTGAAATGAGAGGAAAACAACATCCAACCTAACTANTTGAGAATGAAAATATCCACAAATTGCTTGAAATCACAAATCGTAACCGTGAAATGAGAGGAAAACAACATCCAACCTAACTAAACAACAAATCGATTGAAATCCCCAATTTTTGAAACCCTAATTTGAAACCAAAATTTCCAGAAATCGTTGAAAACACAAAACAAAACGGTAAAAGTAAAGGAAAACAACATCCATCGTAATAAAAACCCATAAATCCGCAAGAGAAGCCTTCGATTTACCTTGGTCTTGTATCAGATCGAAATCGCCTCGAAATCACCATTGAGAGAAACGGCGTTAGGGTTTTCTGAATTTCGCGAAAAAATTAGTAAAAAAAAAACATCTTATATATGTCCGGTCAAAAATACGGTTAGGTTTAAAAGTAATTTGGTAAAATCCGGTTTGGACGACTTATAATTAAGTCGTTTGTTGATACTATAAGACGACTAAGTCGTATGCATTATTAAATATATTTACCAGACGACTTAAATATAAGTCGCCCAGACCCTAAACCCTAAACCCTAAACTAAATTGACTAAATTAACTAACTAACCACGTTATAAAATCAAATTATACTTAAATATTGTTTACTATACACAGAAATAAACACACTTAGGTAAATTTTTAATTTTTCAAAAAAAAATTTATGCTTTCGAAATCTAACCCTAAGAAACACATACAATACTACAACATATGTTGGTGAAACCTAAACTAAAGAATATCATGACTCACTACTTTCACTCATCTATGCTGAAAACAACTAACTTTTGTTATATATTAATTTATATCTCTTAAGACATATGTTAATTACATAATTCCAATTTTTCATTTATCAAAATATTTATTACACAATTTTTAAATTATTTTTAAGAAAAACTGTCCTAGACGACTTGCGAGGGCTAGAAACGTAAAAAAAAAACTCTTTTTTTGTTTGTTCACAAGGGATTGGTTGTAATTTCAACAGCCTTTTAAGTTACTTTTGCATTTGATTCAAGTTTGAGTTTACTTTTGCATTTAAAATCAAGTTTTGAGTCATATTTGGCAATTTTCCCTTATTATAAACCGGTAAATAAGTTGCAAACCAATTTTAATATTAAATCAGATTAAATTTCAAAATTAATAATAATAATACTAATCAAATTTATTTTTGTTTTATTTTTGCCAGCAATCAATATTAAATTTAATTTTAATCTTCATAGCATTGAAAATATGTTATTATAAATTACGTTACGAACAAAACTTCCATGACACAACCTTGTCGTCATTAGAAATTATATCATTGTACTATAGTTCACAGAAAAACGCTACAATAGGGGGGGTCTACCATAGCTGCGGCAGACGTAGCGTTTCTAAATACACTACTAAAATCCTTTCGTATCATTTTTTGTGTGCTAACAAAGCCGATATTTCTTGTAGCTGCTGACATGTCTACAGTTTGGTGTATAGGCTGGTCCGGCGCTGGCAGTACTGGTACCACACCTTAATAGTTTTTTCTGTATCAGGGGTATTAACTGAAAAAAAATCACCATCTGGCTGTCCTTCTTCGTTGCCAGTTGCAGCTTCATCATGGCTCAATAGTTTTTTTTCTTCTGGCACCCAGTAGTCGCAGCCTGAAAGAGAAATATAAAATATGTAGTCACTATATCAACATCAACATAGAAGAGTCCAGACCTAAGGGAGTTACACAATTAACATACACAACTAGTAAAGAACAAAACACATGTAAATGGATGCAATTAAATGATTCAATACTATTAAGACATGCTAAGTAATATAGTACCGATGGGTAGGGCTGGGATTTAATATCCGCTATCCGATCTGGGATCCGCTTCAATCCGCTTCGAAAAAAACATATATCCGGGGGGTCCGGATCCGGATAGTGATTTTACGGATCCGGCAAATCCAAATACGGATCCGGATAATGAAATTTTAAGTCCGGATATCCGGATCCGGATTCGGACCCACTAAATATTTTTTAAATATTTAAAATATAATTATATTTATATAGGTATACTAATATAATTTTATTAGGTATAACTAAAACTTAATTTTATTATTAAATTATATTATTTTGTTTTAACTTTTTGAAAATAATAAATTTTAATAGAATAAATAAATACTCAATTTTTAATTTTTAAATTAATTTTGATTTTTTTAATTTTTTTTTTTTAAAACTGATCTGGATATCCATGGATATTCGAGTTTTAATTCGGATATCCGGACCCGGATATTCGGAAGGCCCGAATCCGAATCCGAATAGCAATTTTACAGATCCGTCAAATCCGGTTCCGGATATTCTAAAC
The DNA here is from genome assembly GCA_932364175.1 of Eruca vesicaria subsp. sativa. Taxonomy (NCBI): domain Eukaryota; kingdom Viridiplantae; phylum Streptophyta; class Magnoliopsida; order Brassicales; family Brassicaceae; genus Eruca; species Eruca vesicaria. The sequence goes on from CAKOAT010108822.1 coordinate 56,037, forward strand.
TATCCCGAATATCCGATCCGTCCCACCCCTACTGATGGGTATTGGTACATAAGCTAGGAGAATAGCAAACTCACACTAGTACAAATTATATAACAATATAGATGAATATAACAAAGTGTTAATATTTACATACAGTGATAAAGTCTAATCATAGCATACTTAACTTTGTTCAACTACATAGTCGTATGCAGGGTTCCACAAACATAACATAGAAATTATACTACAAACACAGTCATATAATATAACCTGAGCAAGCAAACCGAACTTCACTTAACTCTCCAATGTTGTGTAGATTCGACAAGGATCAAATATATATAGGTACTTTATACTATTATACTTTAACAAAATAGCACAATTCTAGCTGTTCTTGCAATGTAAGCTATCTCTACTAAATATGGTTACCATACTATCAAAGTCTCTCAAATAGTATAGTTATATTGCAACATACATAACTTGCTCTCACAAATACGATAAAGTCATGTGAGAAAATGGCACTAATGAAGATAACACAGAAACATCTGTTGGAGTCAAAATCGGTACGACAGAATCAATAGCCAAAACTCCTGCAGAAATGTAATCGTTTTATAAAAAGATCGTTTTATAAAACCCGAGAATCGTTTTATAAAACTCAAAGAATCGTTTTATAAAACTCAAAGAATCGTTTTATAAAACTCGAAGAATCGTTTTATAAAACTCGAAGATCGTTTTATAAAACCCGAAGATCGTTTTATAAAACTCGAGAATCATATTATAAAACTCGAAGATCATTTTATAAAACTCAAAGATCGTTTTATAAAACTAGAGAATCATTTTATAAAACTCGAGAATCATTTTACGAAACCGCATCCTGGACGTCCCGAGCCTCAATCTCCCGCATCCTCGATTCGAAACTTACGTCTTTCGACACGGTCGCATTCTGAACCACGGCCGAAATGTCTCCCGTTCCATCTCGATCCGACCTATCGTTCGAGTTTTAAGATAAAAACCGTAAAACTTCATTTTCACGACAAAGAACTCGAGGAAATCGTATAAAACGACAACGGTTAAACGGAACACCGAACATTGCCTAAACTATACGATTTATTCGAGATTTCTCGTTAAAATCGTAAAAAACGCGTTTTTAATAAAAACGTCGAGTAAATCGTAAAAAACGCGTTTTTAATAAAAACGTCGAGTAAATCGTAAAACCTTACGATTAGCTCGTGGAATTTACTAAAAACGGCATCAGATCAGGAAACGATCCTTTACAAAGTCGGAAAACGGATTTATCGCAGAACGGCCCGAAAGGTCCTAAAACGCGATAAAAGCCCATCTCGCGATCTTGACGGAATCTAACCCGAAGATACGATAACGTTTTGACGGTTTACTCGCAGGAGGAAAATAAATGTCAAGCTTGAAGATAAAAGGCAGGTTTGAAGAAAAATAGAAGATTTCCGCGGAAGAAAAGGAAGGATCGAGAAAAATGGAAGATTCCCGATATACTNAACGCGATAAAAGCCCATCTCGCGATCTTGACGGAATCTAACCCGAAGATACGATAACGTTTTGACGGTTTACTCGCAGGAGGAAAATAAATGTCAAGCTTGAAGATAAAAGGCAGGTTTGAAGAAAAATAGAAGATTTCCGCGGAAGAAAAGGAAGGATCGAGAAAAATGGAAGATTCCCGATATACTCAAATCCGGGTGAAATGGAAAGACCGAATGGCCAAGGAGAGGAGTATATAATTAAGAGGTCTAGGGAAGAAGCAGGGGGACGAAATCGAGAGCTCTCATCTGAGACTTTCACAACTTTTCTAGACTTAAAATTTTCCGCACTTAGAAACTTAGGCTTTTTCTCGACAAGTTCGGTTTCTATGACTGGCGCTTAATTACTAGACAAACTCGCCCAGGCAGTTCGATCTCTGGTCCAGCTCTACCAACTGAACTACGTTCAAATTGATCCTCGAAAGGGGTACGTAGGCAGCCTTTCATAAGGTTCAGTCCGAAATCATTCAAATCCTTTTCCTTATCTTTTTCCGTCTTTTGTTATCCAGCTGCGACTCGATTAGGTTTAATGTTTTTATGTTGATAATTCGCTGACGGCCCTGCGGCCAAAGCCTTTGTAAACCCTTGTAATGATCGCAACGCTCTTACGCGAAATCGAAATAGGATCTACTTTTTCTTTAAATTCGTTTTATTACGTTTTTAATAGTTTTCCGCATTTATTTGGTTACTTGTCGTTTGCTTCCGCAGAGATCCAGTTCCTCTGGAAAATTAGGGTTTTCCTAAGTTTCCTTATTTAACGTAAATCGACAAGTGTGAATTTCGGTTCCCACAGTTTGGCGCTAGAAGGAGGGGGGGTCGGACTACTCGTACTCATAGCCACAAAACGCTTGACCAAAACGATGTCTGGATGTCTGAAAGACAGAGTCGCAACTCGCAAAAAGACGCTGGTAAAACAACTCCAGCAGCGACTGCTCCTACAGCCAACGCTCACGCAAACGCTGTAGTACTCAACAAAATCGAAAACCTAATCGCGACTCTTCGCCACGGGAAGAGCGACAAAACAAGCTCACAATTTCTATCCCAGATCACTAAGGGCAACGATAAAATCTATCAAACCCATAGTGTTTTTCTTATTTCCGAGTTGGACAAATCTCACGAGTTAAGCAAAAGACGTTTTCCGAGAACCTTTCGGAAAAATAAAACTTGCTCTCCCAGAAACCGCGGAACAAACCGTAAGTTACTCGCGAAATAAATCCTAGGATACTCGCGGAAAACCCTAGGCTGTTCGCGGAAAAATCCTTAGGTAACTCGCGGAAAAACCCTAGGTTGCTCGCGGAAGAACCTTAGGCTAGTAGCAGAATCGGGCAATACTATCCAGCCGAAAAGACGGTGAGTTGGCCAAGCAACCTAGCTCGCCATCTTTGCGAGCTGGCCGGCTTTCCACCTCGTCCTAGAGGCACTGAATTTTCCTCGAGGGTCCGCAAAATCCAACTTATAGCTATGGTGAACCTGATCGTACTCTAAACAACAATCGCACTGCTTTTCGTTTCATCTCAATCAAAGTTTCCGTTGAGATTTTACAACGAAAACAAGAGAGCTTGATGAATCGGGACTGTGCTCGCCGACTCACCATTAGGCAAGTTGGACAAGCTCGACGGATCGAAACATCTCCATCTCGAATCTTGATCGAGACGCTTTTCATTTTGTCTCAATCGGACTTTCCGTTGAGATTCTACGACGAAAACAAGTCAACTCGACGAATCGAGATTACCCGCGCCAAGCATCTTGGCTCGCCGAACGTAGAGCTAGCTAGCTTGCCTACGGCAAGCTGAACCAATCGCCTAGCTCGCCCAAGAGACGCTGACTTCGCCCCAAGGGTTCTTACCATCCGGATCGCCACACGGCGAGCTGAAAGGTTTCACCCGACTTTCCCTACGTCGAGCTGAACCAGTCCCCGAGTTTCTCTCTCGAGTCTTGATCGCGCTGATTCTCGTTTCGACTCAATCGGAATTTCCATCGGGATTTTACGATAAAACCGCGAAGACTTGTTTCTTCTTATAAGTTCGAATCAATCGTCTAAAACGGCAACGGTTGACTTAACACCAAAGCTGCCTAAACTATACGAGAAATCTGAACTCTCTAGACCCAATCCGGTTTTACGAAACTCTGCCACGCTAAGTCGAAAACATCCAATCATAAACACGTGATTGATTTTTTCGATATACAAAGCGCACCTAGCCGGTCAAATAAAACCATCAATACGAAGAAACAAGAACATGAGCTCCGATGGTTAAGTCTTCTCCCCGCTCCGATACTCTTGCTGGTAATTCGTCGAAGACCGGTAAGTCAAAAGACGAAGAACGAAGAACAGACGATCCCAAATCATCGATGAAACTAAGGTATGTCCGATTTGAAAATTTATTAGACTTCTAATTTCTCGTAGATAAGAAACGAAAACGTCTTGTAAACTGCAGTGAAACCTAGAGAGCTTAGAATTTAGAGGAAAGTCTAGCATGCTAAGTCGTAAGCAATTTTTGTCTATCTCGATTTGTTGTTTTCTAACCATTCAGGCATAACTCGCAAACCGATCCAATCTCTCGTACAACCAAGAAATGATTGCCACGCATTCAAACATACTCATTTCCTAAAAGAAAGAGGGAGCTAGACACGCTGACGTTGTCTTAAAACCGACTCGCTCCTAGAAGTTTTCGTAAATCAGACATACTCCAAGTCATCTCCCATCCACCATGGTCTTTAATCGACCCGGATTGTCGATCATCCAAATCCTTCAAACGAAACCCATTTTTCTTCTTTCGCCGAACATTTTTCCTCGCATCAAGAAAACGCTTTCTAAAATAAGCGGAAAAATATTCGGACGATGCAACGCCTCGTCGAAATCATCCCAAAAGCAAACGACAATCTAAAAACCGTCTAAGCGCTAAAGACTGATCTAAACTTTCCGGGAAATATCTCGAGGACTATACAGCATCTATCGTCGCAACCATGCGGTTAGAAAATCTCTGCGAAACTTCATGGTTAAACTCGATAATTTGCCGAAGTCATATAGATCTTCTCGAACTTGATAAAACAAGTGTCGTATAAGAATCGAAAAATTGTACTAGAATTCTTTAGGCATCAAAGCATTGATCTCATTTTTTGTCAAACCAAGTGAGTCACGGAATAATGTCAAGAACATTTAAGGCGAAAGAAAAAATCGAGAACACAAAGCAGCAATAGAGAACACGTCCTCCCTTCTCACCGACTGATCCTATTGCTGATTATGTGATTCATTCCGTCCTAGAAACCCGCTAAAACATTTTGCGACTAAATCTCGGTGAAATAAATTTTGGTTAAACTCCGCGAGTGACTCCGAAAAAACCATCACCGAAGAATCAAAAACTAAGCGGAAAATCTGCGGAAACAATGTTAACCCAATGCGTCGTGTCGATTACTAAATTCATCGCCCGTTGCTTACGCGAGAAATCCTTCGTATAGTCAGGATCATGTCATAACGAAGTAACTTTCGAAAGTAAACGTAACACGTTTTGCGAAAAGTACTTTCCTTATAGCAAAAACCAAGCTATACGATCCGGCACTGGGTGGCCAATTTAAACTTTTCCTCCTCGCGACACGATCTGAAAGATCTCACTCTTTAGCCCATCGGTTCACGAACATCCGCTCTCATTCCCCCCGTTTACATCCGAGAATGAGATCGCCCAACTCCGCACGGGCTCTGCATCGAGCTTCTTAGGATATGTCTCCCTCGAGTAAAAAAGAAACAACTTCCATACAAACAAAGGAAAGATTATACGAAACTTTGATCGTATAAATCAAACCTACAACGGAAAAACGTTTTCAATAACCACGGGCATACTTGGCATATCAAGCTCGACAAACGCTACTTGGCTATTGTCCGATCGTGCTTCACTTCAATGCCAAGTTTACAAACTGACTCGACCTTTTCGATAGCACGAAAGTGTCGTGGTCTAATCCTCTACCAAATACGAACTTGGCTGTGCGGCTGAACACAACCTTCACGCCAAGCCAATACTTTCAACGGATAATGCAAACTTGTCGAAAATCGGCTAAGTTCTGTATTCTCGCGATTCACTCTATTCCCGAAGCAAGTTGCCTACAAAATCCGACGTATAAGAGAACACTCGTAGCAGAGCTCCTAAAGCCGTACGAATCTCGGAAGGTCAACACTTCACAAAGCACCGTAACGAAAAACGCTTCGTTTCGGGGAAACAACTTACGCGACCTCGCGGTCCTAATTGCTCTAGCACTAATCATAAAACTACCTAACATCCAAACAGGAATGTAAGTTTTAATTGCGAATATCCGCAGACGAACCAAAGTGTTCCTGCAAAGCAGGGTTACAACAAAACCCTCGCAACACCGCGCAACATCTTCGAGCCCTCAAACGTTCCGAACACGAAACGCGGCATATAAAATAAAAACCAACTTTTGGCATTGCGAGACGTCGCAGACGCCCGGAGATTAGTTTTTCGACAGAAATACCTTCCTCGATAAAGTCATTTTCTTGGAAGATCTAACAGTCCGTCCGCGACTATAAAATTACGCAAAACTTCTTAACGTACGTATCCTTTGCGAAGGCCAAAACAACATAAACATTTATCGCCTAAAAAGTTTGTTGCTGATCACAACAAACTCGCAACAGTCCTAAACAAACTTAAGTTATCTCGCAGAGATAGCTTTCGAACACCCGACACAAGGGTAATAGCGCTATAAAAGAAATCCAAACTTTTGGTCAGCACTTCCGGGCAACTTAGAAATTGTTCCCGGTGAGATGCTCGGTTCCAACCAGACGAATCGTATAAGCCGAGAACCTATCGCTGATTCTAAAAAGGTATGGAATCAGGTTAAAATCGCAACAGGCAAAACGAAGGCCGACTAGTCATCGCATAGCCTCAAGACGACAACTCGCGGACCTCCCTCAATATCAATTCATAATATTCCCGCTACATTCATACGAATAAAAACACGCTCTTAAAAACGCAAACTGATTTTTAATAAAGCCGCAAAAGCGGCAGGGACTCAGAACCACACACGGCCAGTCTGAAAACTATAACGGCCATGCTCGGCCAGACCAAATGGCCTACGAGGCTAGTCTCAAGGCCGGCAAAGGTCCAGATGCCATCGACATCAATATGCTCGATAATTCCTACACAACATATAACTAGACCGTAAAGGTCTTGCTAGGAAACAGGTCATACGAACCTTAACTCTGAAATGAACTACGAAAGGCTTGATCCCCTCAAAAGGGTACGTAGGCAGCATTCACAAGGCGCAGCCCTAATCTTATGCGCTTTCCGCTCCCTGGAGAGTGGAAAGATAACTTTCAACGGACCTTTCCGACCATTAATTCCGCCTAACTTAACTAAAACTTGATAACCACTCGCAAGAACCTTACGCTAAAGGCTCAAGATTCTTACGAGCTGGGGGGCTAACTGTTGGGGTCAAAATCGGTACGACGGAATCAATAGCCAAAACTCCCCGCAGAAATGTAATCGTTTTATAAAAAGATCGTTTTATAAAACCCGAGAATCGTTTTATAAAACTCAAAGAATTGTTTTATAAAACTCGAAGAATCGTTTTATAAAACTCGAAGATCGTTTTATAAAACTTAAAGATCGTTTTATAAAACTCGAGAATCATTTTATAAAACTCGAAGATCATTTTATAAAACTCAAAGATCGTTTTATAAAACTCGAGAATCGTTTTATAAAACTCGAGAATCGTTTTATAAAACTCAAAGATCGTTTTATAAACCTCGAAGATTGTTTTATAAAACTCGAGAATCGTTTTACGAAACCACGAAAAACCGAAACAGCCGTAAAACGTGAATTAGTTGCAACTAGTTCGCCCACCGGCGAACTAAGCCAAGCTGGCTTAGTTCGCTGGTGGGCGAACTAGTCTCGTCCCGACTAGTTCGCCGTTGGACGAACTAGAGACTTCCTGGACGTCCTGAGCCTCGATCACCCGCATCCCCGATTCGAAACTTACGTCTTTCGACACGGTCGCATTCTGAACCACGGCCGAAATGTCTCCCGTTCCATCTCGATCCGACCTATCGTTCGAGTTTTACGATAAAACCGTAAAACTTCGTTTTCACGACAAAGAACTCGAGGAAATCGTATAAAATGGTAACGGTTAAACGGAACACCGAACATTGCCTAAACTATATGATTTATTCGAGATTTCTCGTTAAAATTGTAAAAAACGCGTTTTTAATAAAAACGTCTAGTAAATCGTAAAAAACGCGTTTTTTAATAAAAACGTCGAGTAAATCGTAAAACCTTATGATTAGCTCTAGGAATTTACTAGAAACGGCATCAGATCAGGAAACGATCCCGTACAAAGTCGGAAAACGGATTTATCGCAGAATGGCCCGGAAGGTCCTAAAACGCGATAAAAGCCCATCTCGCGATCTTGACGGAATCTAACCCGAAGATACGATAACGTTTTGACGGTTTACTCGCAGGAGGAAAATAAATGTCAAGCTTGAAGATAAAAGGCAGGTTTGAAGAAAAATAGAAGATTTCCGCGGAAGAAAAGGAAGGATCGAGAAAAATGGAAGATTCCCGNTGACGGAATCTAACCCGAAGATACGATAACGTTTTGACGGTTTACTCGCAGGAGGAAAATAAATGTCAAGCTTGAAGATAAAAGGCAGGTTTGAAGAAAAATAGAAGATTTCCGCGGAAGAAAAGGAAGGATCGAGAAAAATGGAAGATTCCCGATATACTCAAATCCGGGCGAAATGGAAAGACCGAATGGCCAAGGCGAGGAGTATATAAGTAAGAGGTCTAGGGCAGAAGCAGAGGGACGAAATCGAGAGCTCTCATCTGAGACTTTCACAACTTTTCTAGACTTAGAATTTTCCGCACTTAGAAACTTAGGCTTTTTGTCGACAAGTTCGGTTTCTATGACTGGCGCTCAATTACTAGACAAACTCGCCCAGGCAGTTCGATCTCTGGTCCAGCTCTACCAACTGAACTATGTTTGACTTCCTCGAAAGGGGTACGTAGGCAGCCTTTCATAAGGTTCAGTCCGAAATCATTCAAATCCTTTTCCTATCTTTTTCCGTCTTTTGTTATCGAGCTGCGACTCGATTAGGTTTAATGTTTTTATGTTGATAATTTGCTGACGGCCCTGCGGCCAAAGCCTTTGTAAACCCTTGTAATGATCGCAACGCTCTTACGCGAAATCGAAATAGGATCTACTTATTCTTTAAATTCGTTTTATTATGTTTTTAATAGTTTTCCGCATTTATTTGGTTACTTGTCGTTGGCTTTCGCAGAGATCCGGTTCCTCTGGAAAATTAGGGTTTTCCTAAGTTTCCTTATTTAACGGAAATCGACAAGTGTGAATTTCGGTTCCCACAACATCCATGGAGAGCCCATGGCGAAGGAGGCAAATACGAAAATCCTAACTGAGCCTGTAAACTTAAATTGTCTTGCAAATAACATTTATTGCTAGACTGTCCGTAAACCCATAAACCTGAATCTATAAATAATAAATGGTGTTAGTGGTGTTAATACACAGCGAGAGGGGTTCAAAACAGAGGATAAGACCACTATGCTCGTAGATCAAACCAGACTTACTTGGGCTTAGTAGAAGATTGCTCTGCCTTACAATGTTCGCAGTAATTTTTGACGATTCTCCGTAAACCTAACTTTGATTATCAAACTTCTATCGGTAACATGAACCCAGGGCCGGCCCTGACCTAAAGCTGGTGAAGCTAGGGCTTTAGGCGCCAAAAGAGAATAACAATTTAAGGGCATCAAAAGTACATAAAAGTTTCTGTAGTCTATTGGTTGTGCATGTCTTCTCTGTGTATAGAGTGACGGGTTCGAGGCTACTAGGGCACCAAAATTATTTTTTCTTTAGGCATCAGCTATTACTGGGCCAGGCCTGCATGAACCCAGAGACAAAGCTTTAAGATTTTTCGTTTCGTTTACTCCGCCTCGGTAACTCCACCTCACAATCGATTTCAACTAATCAATCTCTTGAAATGGCTGTTCGTTGACGCATGGAAACGGAAATTATGGTAATGACTTTTCAGTTTTTGACGTAAAGATAAAAAATATAGTTCTTCCTACAAGCATGTAAAGTTAATTTTGGAAATTTAAATAACATTATAGTATAACACTAGTGGTGTGTCCGCGCTTCGCGCAGATTGTTTTACTATTTAGCTATGTATATGTGTAATTTATTTTGCATATTTTCTTGTTTCAAATGCATTTGATATTGGAGTAGATGCGACAATATTGTATTATTATGATGCGATCATGGACGGTTTAAGTAGAAGGGCGGGGAGTATGGTCTCCACATGATCTTGTGTCCAAAATTTCAACCTTTTAGTAAAATAAAAACGGTTTTTCTAAACAACAAAACATGTATATGCAGATTTCTATCTATTTTTAATATATTTTAAATATTGTTTCAAAAGAAAAATTCTTGTATAAATCATATATAATTATATTAAATAATCATGTCTAAAACATCTTGGCGGATGATAGACATTAACAGAACTAAAATTGAGAATTTATTTTATTAAATTTAGTTGAGTGTTTTTTTTTACGATTCATCTTTAGTTGAAAATTTTTATTACTAAAAATAATTTTTTAACAATTTGTTAGAAACTTTTCAGCTAAAAAAATAGATATAATTATTTTAACTAAGTTTCTTTTGAAAATGTTCATGCAAAATAATAAAGTGCCTACAGGCTATATTATTTTTTTTTTGCCCAGGGGGCATTATAATTACAATTAAAATAATTACAATATCCTCTAGCTCGCTCTCTTCACCTGGCTGTCTCCTTTAATATTTTTTGCCTTCTCCGTGAAATCACTCTAGAGAGAGCAAGTCTCGTATTAATTGTCATTGCAGCCTTTCACAGCCAGAGGATATTGTCGATGACTTTACGTAAATGGTTGGACTGATGTTTTCGTTGGGTGGCATGCCTCCTTTTCCTCATCTACATACCATTCACCTACCCCTTTCTCACCTTTTTCTGTTAAATAAACAGGTCCTTCTATTTCATATTTGCATAATATAAAAAGCCTAACGATATCTAATTTAAGAAACCATGATGGCTAGGGAAGCAAAAGTGGGCAAGATAAGAAGGAATGCGCAACATGCCCCACCTGCTGTATATTTTTTTTTTCTTTTTGCAATTTTATAATTGTACTCAAATAAGCAAAGAATACAGAAGGTAGTTTGGTAATACAATAAAGACATTGGACTACAACTTCTGCATTTGTAAGTCTTCAACATACATACATACATATACTTCTCTCTTAGTTTGTTCACGAGTGCATGACTTCAGAATCAAGGAGGGAAAAAGGCGATCTTAACCTGTTTCTGAATTTGATGAGAGTGAAACTCTACTGAAGCTCGACTTGCCATCTGCAAGTTCCTATGCCGATAAATCAAATCTGAAAAAGTTAATGAATTAGAATACAAAATGTATGGTGCATTATTAAAAAGGAAAATGACATCTGAACAGTTGAATTGTTGAGATTTTCTCCTTATTGTTGAGCTAGGAGAAGACTCGAAGATTTACAAATTTTGTCTGGACACCTAAAAATGCTGGAAATTAATAAAGCCTTACTGTCAACAACACTAAAGACATCTAGAACCAGAGTACAGAGCTAAGTTATATAGCATTTACCAGTTAAAAAAAGGAAATAAAGAGTAATTCTCACTTACCAGTTTAGGTTGAGTTTTTTTTTTGGTGAAAGAGTAGCGATCTAGAGTCTCAGTCCAAGAAATTCAAGGACTCGATCTTCCTTACACCCATACTCGGTAGAGTAGGAGGCATACACTTTTTCATCTTAAAGTGCTTAAATGGACCAACTGTGTTAGAAGTTATAGATGATGTCAACCGTAGCTTTTGTGTAGATTGCGAGAAGCTTAAACCCATTACCTTTCCAAGTAGCCCTTTCGAACAGCTCTCATTGTCGAAATAGAACTGAGTCCTAGGTGGCGTTAAGAAAAAGATGTCCTAGAAGAAGAGTATTATGAAAGGATCAGCATGTCTGTAGTTTGAGAAATAAACTTATAAGATGCTAAAATAATTTTGGGTTGATGTTTGTAGCTAAAACATCATTGGGTTCTAACCTTCGTTCTACACCTAAGGCAACCAATTTCTCACTGAGGAGCATGAGCAGATTGTCAAAAATACTAAGGCAGACGTGAGTAACCCTAAATAGATGGATGTTAAAAATTTATTTAAACATGGAACAAATTAGCTGTCCAGTATTTTAAACAGTCTAGCATAAAAAACCAACATAAAGGTGAAAGTAGATTCATTAGTACCTGTCAATCATGATATTCGCCATGATGTGCAGAGTAGTCTCAGTTTCGTCTTTGAAGATGGTTTGAAACCCCTTCACTGCTCCAACGATATCTGCAAGTAAACATAAAGGTGACATATAGTTTAATGTGGCTTAAAAAAAAATATTAAAGCAAAGGTTTTCCGGCTGAGACAGTACCTTCCCGTCGACCAGAAGAAGCAAATCAACACATGGCCTCCCATAGCAGCCTTGTCTCAGTTCCCTGCCTGCACCAAACAACATTTATTTAGGAGAAATGAAAAAAACCATTTTCAGAGAGGATTAATGAGAGATATTATACGGGAAAAGTGAGAAGTACGTTGAGTTTGACATCACCGGCCCTCCTATTAGCTCGCCGCCTTTCTTCACATTACTGCCTTCCAAAACCTCATAAGAGGGACCTGGGCGGTGGATGTACAGTGGCTATTCTTAAGTTGGTGAGTAGCTTTCAGATTCTGTAGATGTAATGATTTTCATCGTTTCGTGGAAATACATTTATAGGTGGAGCTTCTGGAGGTTATGTTGGAAGATGATACGCTCGATTAAAAGCTAGAGAGTGGGAGGAGTGGTATAAGTGACGTAAATGCTCAGATTTAAGCACCATATAATTGTGAACGTTACAAAGGCTCGATCGAAGTCGGCGTCATCAGTAGACTGAATACGGCGCCTGCTCTCAGAGCTGAACCCGAATAATGATGTAACCCTAAATCAATATGGGCCTAAACATTAAAACATTTAAACATCAGACTCTGTTGACTGGCCCAGTACGAAGTCGATGGATAAAAGAATTGGTGTGCCACGTGTTTTATTTTCCCCTAAGGAGAGATAAAAACCTAACTTTATTTTTAAAGATATCATTGCTATTATCTTGTTATGTGTATAAACTGAATATTATTTGGGTTATGTATATTGCCTTTAATTCTTTTGTAATAAAGAGAGGAGAATAAAAGATTAATTAGTTGGTAAAGTGATCGACAGTTTTTTTCTCTAAATTATATTCTATGAATAAGGATGTGATAAGTATTTTGTGGGGCTAATTTACTATTTTAAACTAAGGGTGTGAAAAAGTATTAGTAAATGTGTTTAGCATATATTTTCTGGTTTGAATTAAAATGTCAAGTTAGTATTTGATGATATAAACGTTAAATTAATTTGGACAATTTGTTTGTTTCACTTATGAATAAGTGTAATTTGTAAACAAAAAAAATATGAAAAGGAGGTTGTAGTTTTCAATTTATAATCTCAGTATTTTTTCCAAATTTTCCCATTCAAATGGTGTGTAATGTCTAGTTTCATCAGAAACAAAAAGAATCTAACAAAAAATGTACATGATGCATGTTATTAGTAAATTGGTCATGTTGTTACTAATAAATAGTAGTAAATAGATCCAACAACTTCTTTTAGTTTAGATTTTTAGAAGGATTTGTTAAATAGTGTAAATTTTGAGAGAGAAAGATGAGGGTTGTTCAAAAAAAAAAGAGAGCGAGAAGGAAGGTTAATATTGTTTCACTTCATAGACATATCTAGACCAAACAGGTACAGACAGGAACATCTTTCCGAGTTTTGTACACTAATACACGTTAAAACATTGACTCCCATATTGTGCAAGCATACAGAAAACTCAAAACGTACACAATGGGACCTGTGGGAGGAATGGAGTCTATCAAACCTTGATTCTTCACAAACTGCTTTCCTTCATACTTCATCCCCCAACCAAAGGAAAGATTAAACAATCTGCAAGAAACGAATCAATACCGGCATGAGATGAAGACAATATGACTCCAAGCACATCACTGGTTTCAAGAGCAAAACCGAAGAAACTAACGACAAACTGTATCTCAAACAAGATTATAATCACACTCCGCGAATGCAGTTGTCTAAATGAAATCAGACACAAACTAACGCACATTTATAGAGTGATACAACTGCAACATGTCACAACGTATACGATATTTCTTAGACTGATGACTCATTTAGAACCATTTCTTGCAGGCGATAATTTTTTTTTCAATTAACATAACACTATGAGCTTATTTTCTGAAAGTTATTAAACCATTATCTTAGTTTTTACCTTGAAAAATAAGGCGGCGGACTGGTCAAGGACAACTTTAATCACAAATGGCGAGCTTGGGGCTCCATTCATCAGATACTCCATAATCAAGGCTGAGCTCAGTCATGGGAGGAATGTTTTCAGCAGCGAAAAGCATAACACGAGGGAACATCAGATTGTTGTGATCATGCAGTACTAACTGGACAATTACATTTGAATCAGTACTGTGGCTTATGTAACAAGCAACATTTCTCATCTTCGAAACATCCATCGCAAAATCAACAGGAGGGATCTGAGGATACGAGGGTGGCTCGTAATCAGGAAAGACCTGAGACAAATCTCCCCAAGCTTTCCATCTAGCGGAAGAAAACCGAGCAGGATAAACCAACGTATCACCATTCATGGTCAAGATGTTGGCTTGTTCCCTTGTCAAAGCAACCCCAACATACTCACAAATAAAAGCGCCAGCATGTAATATATCTAAAGACCGAACTCCCCATCCAGTTTCCACCGACCTGAACACTTCGAGTCTGCTTCTCAAACCCTTTTGAGTGACACGGTTTCGACAAGTAGGAGGGCACTTACAAGCTGGTCCACACTCATGTATCAACGGTCTCAGTCTTATCAGATTCCCATTGTAATCATAAGCAAACTCACCACCGTTCTTCATTTCACAAAGGCAGCCGCTGCTACAACCGTTGATACAGTTGCATCCACTTGCATTATCACTCTGTTGAAACAATATGCCACGTGGAAACGAAGTATTGGCGAGATACTCGTAATACAAAGGCTCTTGATCATTGTCAATGTCGTTAAACAAATACACAGGAGCATTCTCCTTCCTGTTCGAGATATCGAAACTGATGTAACCACTTGGTCTCACAGACATCGGGTTGGTTTTCAGAGTCTTAGCAAACTTCAGAACCGAGGTACCCATCTCGACCTGCCCTTCGATTCTCTCCAGTCTAAACTTAAACACACCAAAGCCAGACTTGCCAACATCGAACCACGAATCAACAATCCTAAACAGCCCATCATAGACATAGACTTTGCTAGAAACCGAGTTTTCGTACTTAAACCCTCTAATGACTCTCACTTCAATCCCATAATACATACTCCTCTCCATAGCGAGATTTCCACCTTCCAGCTTCTGATGCTCAGCTTGCCTACCAAGCTTGTCTTGCCCACCATGTCCTGTATAGATAATAACATCTCCTTGATCATCATCATCCTCATACCCACCTGAAACAATCACACTAGTAGCAATTGGCTCCCCATTAGAGCTACGACTCCCAATGAGATAATCAATCCCAGCTTGGGTCTGTCCATGTAAACCCATAACACACAACTCAAGCCTGAAAAAGAATATATCACCAACTTGCACACCAGGAATCGAACCAACGATGCGTTTGTCACGATTAAGCCACAAAAAACGTTCTTTCATCATGGAAGCAGCTTTACTATCAGGCCTACCTCTCCTCCTTGCCATTCCAAACTCTTCATGCATTTCATCTAAAATCAAGAAGATCCTAAGAGAATCGTAGATCATCCTCGTCTTCCTTACAACTTCTCGGAACTGTCTCTCTCCTTCAGGCCCAACATCAGTGATCCTCACCAGCTCCGAAGAGCGTTCCTGCGGCTTCGGCTTTCGGGTAACGAGGGACGGTGAAGGGTCGTTGAGTGAGTAACTAATCGGAACCGGCTCCTCTTCTTCTTGAACTGGTACGATTGCGCCGGTTAGAGAATCGAGAACCGTAACGTCCTCGTGCCGTTTGAGGCGTTGTGCGAACGCTGAGCGAAAAGTCTCTGCGACGTTGTTAAACTCTCTGCACAACAAGTTAGGTTCGAGGGGAGCTTCGACTGTGGTGTTGAAATTGAAGATGGATGAGGGTGGAATCGGAGCTTGTGGGTCGGAATCACTGAGTGGCTCGGGCTTAGGGATCAGCGTAGGTGACTGGTTAAAGGGCGGTATGTGAGAAGTCATATCTTTCAAGGAGAAGGGTAGGAAGTTTTGAGCGAAATCGAATAAATAGTATTGTTTTGGGTTGTTCAAGCTACATCCATGTCAAAGAAAGAAGCTTGATCCAGTCTCTCTACTCGAACTCTTCTCTACAGGGATTCAATTCAAAGAAAAAGTTGTTATACAAAAGAAAAAAAACTGATCTATAACATTCAAACGTTAACTACTAAACTAGGAAAACTGGCAGCAAAAATTTCCCAAAAACTTTACCTGTGTTTTGAAATCAAAATCAAGATCTCCTAAAATGATAATAGAGCTTTTCTATGTTCTAAGCTTTGAGTGGGGAGGGGGTGTTGTTTGATCTTTGCCAAACAAAACAGCTAACCATTAGTACTTATCATAATATTTTTGAGAAAAAAATTATTTATTGTTGGTGGTGTAATACCCCTTTACAAGGTCCATTGAATAATTGGCCCAACCCTTACGAGTTCCAGCTCAACAAGGTAGTATTTCGCTGGTTAACGACTAATCAGGTTTAATTCGGATAACCTCCGCGATTATCCGAGTTAATGACGTTTATGAAGGATACTTACCTTGACGGGCCGACTAGGGCCCATTCGGCGAAAGCCCTCAACGCAATTGACCAGCTCGTTAGGTCAAGATGAAGGATACTATAAAAGGAGAAGAGAGGGCAACAAGGAAGGGATCCGAAATCACTTTTACTCACAAGGCGGCTAGAATTAGGGTTTTCACTCTTTTACTTTCTTTCCGACTTGTACGGTACGGCTGAGCTCTTCGACAGACTCCGTCTTGCCTCTTCTTTCCTCATTTGTAACCGAACTCCTTCATTAATAAAAGCACTCTTCGACTCTAAATAATAAATGCCTTTGAAATAACCCATAGACGAGTCCAGTCACTCATGAACTGAAAAGACCGAACTCGGTTCAAACAGTTGGCGCCCACCGTGGGGCATAACAAAGTAACGTCAACACATGATGAGTCCGAGTAACGATTTAGCCTCCGGCGACGAAGGAGATGCCATAGCACCAACCTCAGGCGCCGCCATACCACTTGCTCCGACCTTCGTCGACTCCATCATGGAGCGCCTCGCTCGCCAAGATGAAGCACAAAAGGCGATAAACGAGCACCTTGCAGCTATCGCCACCATACTCGCAAACCCGGACTGTGCCAGAGGGCACCTTTCGACGGCCCGACGATTTCTCTTCAACACGAACCCTATCCCTACTCCGGCTAATCAGCCCATCATGCCGACCGGACCCCCGGACGACTTTGCGCAACCGGGAAACAGTCCAGATCTATAGACTGTCCAAGAAATTGCTGCACTTAAACAAGCTCTCCTCGACATAAACTCGAAGATTCACGGAGTCACAACCTCCGCCCCGCTCATCGAAAGCGTCCTTGCAGACACCCTACGGACTCCGTTCACTAGCATGATAACCAACGTAAGACTCCGAAGATCGATAAGATTCACTTGCCGACTTACGACGGCCTCTCGGATCCAACGGCCCACATCACGTCCTTCAACATCGTGATGAGGCGACAGAACTTCTCCAACGAAGAACGCGACGCTGGCCACTGCCAACTTTTCGTCGAGAGTCTAACCGGTGTGGCCCTCACGTGGTTCACCGGCCTGCCGGAAAACTCTGTCGACAGTTTTCACGACCTGTCATTCGTTTTCTTAAAGAACTACATAATGTTCACGCGCGAGGAAGCCGCCGCATCCGACCTCTGGAATCTCTCCTAAGCGCAAGGGCAAAGCCTTCGCAGCTTCATGGAAAAATTTAAGGGCATCGTGTCCAAAGTCAAAGTCCCGGACATCATTGCTGTCAACACCCTCATGAACACCTTGTACGTGCACTCCAAGTTCCGAGACGACCTCTACCATCACCCGACCAAGTCCCTCTCTGATGCCAATGCTCAGTCTAATAACTTCATCCGCATCGAGGAAGATACCAAGGCAATCATCAGCAAGCAGAACGCAATGAAGCAAGCGTCGTCCAAGAGCAGCGACACTAGTCCTAAGCCACGACAGCATGCCTCAAGCGACAAAGCGAACCCGAAGAAAAGCTTCGTATACATGGTTGATGAGGATAACCTTCCGGGCTCAACAGTCATGGTCCGAGCCAAAGGATGGAACCATTGGGATAGGACAGACGACGAGCAAAAGCCACTAAGCGTGTCCGAAGCATCAGGATCTCAATCTGAAGAACCAGAGAAGTACTGCTCCTACCACAAAAGTAAGAAGCACGACACAAAGGAATACAAGGTTCTGTACGAGCATTTCCTCTCTTCGGTTGGCAACGAAAAATTTGAAATCGAACCTCCTAAGGCCAAACCGAAGGAGAACAGCCGGAGTAAAAACAAAGACAAGAAGGCTCGAAAGCCGCAAGGCAAGACTCCGCGAGCCGAGCAAAAGACGAACGTCGAGGAGACTGCTCCCAAGACTCAGGAAAAAGGAGGCTCATCCGCCGACGAGGAGCACCCGAGAAACCGACGAAGAGTCAAAGTTATCCTCGTGCGCCCGAGGTTAACGAAGAATCACAAGCCCGAGCTTGTCCAAGAAGATCTGCATGCATACATCAACAAGCGACCTACCGAACGGTAAAGCTTGAGCTCAACTGATTTGCGGCATAGACTAAAGCGAAGGAACGTCGCGACTGAGACAACATCGTCCGAGTCCGTCAGCCCCGAAAACGAGGTCGCCACTCTGGACATACCCATCGTGTCCCCTATCGGAACTGATTTGAGAGATCACCTAAATTCAAAGGTCGCCGAACTCCGCTTCAAACTTCGCAAGCCGAAAATCCAAGATCTGCGACAGCAGCTCGATGCGAACAAAGGCAACCTGACCGGGCAAGAGCTAATTTCAGTCACACATTCGCCTTACAACCTGCGTTCCCAACTTCAAGGTAAACGAGCTAACGTTATCATGGGGGCTCATCCCCATGAGGCGACTCGGTTCGATCCATCAAAGCCCATCAGCGTCAGGAAAAGACCTCACATAAATGGCCATCCGTACCAAAGAACGACCTCCCGATTATGTTCTCTGCAGAGGACACACTCGGAGTCCATATGCCGCACAATGATCCCCTCCTCGTCGAGTTGGGCATTGGAGACTGTGAAGTGACCAAGGTACTGATCGATACTTGCAGTTCGGTCGATCTCATCTTCCACAAAACCCTTAAGAAGATGGGAGCCGACCTGCACCTCATGAAACCGTCTAACCATTCCCTAACCCGATTCAACGGAGTCTCGAAAGAAATGATCGGCACCATCAAACTCCAGTCTATGCTGGCGAGGTTACCCGCATGGTCAAGTTCTCCGTCATCACGACCGACGCTCCCTACCATGTTATACTCGGCACGCCGTGGCTCCACTCAATGAAAGCCATTTCCTCGACGTACCATCAATGTGTCAAGTTTCCCGGGAATGACGGATGGATCAAAAAATTACGAGGCGACCAAGAAGCCGCACGCGATCTCCTGATCGCTTACGTTAAGCTCCAACAGTCGACCCCTCGGGTGAACACCGTTGCGAAGCCTATCCACAAGATATACCCTCAGAAGGACAAGGTCCTCGAGGTGCAAATTGACGACGAGGATCCCAGCAAGATCGTACGAATAGAAGCATACATCTCTGACGAGATGCAACAAACGATCCTTATCTTCCTCAAAGAAAATGTGTCAACTTTCGCGTGGACCACTTCAGATATGAAAGGAATCGATCCGAAATTTACCTCTCACAAGCTCAACGTCGATCCCACTTTTAAACCCATCCGACAGAAACGTCGAAAGCTCGGCCCAGAACGGTCGAAGGCCGTCAATGAAGAAGTCGAGCGACTGCTCGCAGCCGGATCGATCACGGAGGTATGATATCCCGAGTGGTTAGCAAACCCAGTTGTGGTCAAGAAAAAGAACGAGAAATGGCGCGTCTATATCGACTTCACGGATCTGAACAAAGCATGGCCCAAGGACAGCTTCCCCCTTCCGCACATCGATCGCCTGGTCGAATCAAAAGCAGGAAACGAGCTCCTCACTTTCATGGACTCATTCTCCGGGTACAACCAAATCACGATGCATCCAGAAGACCAAGAGAAGACCGCGTTCATGACTGATAGGGGAACGTACTACTACAAAGTCATGCCATTCGGGTTGAAGAACTCCGGAGCAACGTACCAGCGCCTAGTAAACAAGATGTTCGCCGATAAACTCGCCAAAACAATGGAAGTATACATCGATGACATGCTGGTCAAGTCGTTTCGTGCTGCTGTCCATCTGACTCACTTACGCGAATGCTTTAAAACCTTGAACGAGTACATAATGAAGCTAAACCCAGCGAAGTGCACCTTCAGCGTCACTTCAGAGGAGTTCCTCGGCTACATTGTCAAGCAGCGAGGAATCGAAACGAATCCCAAACAGATTTCCGCAATTCTCGACCTTCTGAGCCCAAAAAACAGTCGAGAGGTCCAACGATTGACGAGGCGAATAGCCGCCCTCAACCACTTCATCTCACGATCTATCGACAAGTGCCTCCCATTTAACGAGCTATTGCGCGGCAATAAACGATTCACCTGGGACGACAAATGCGAAGAAGCCTTCAGTCAGTTGAAGATCTACGTTACCACTCCACCGGTCTTAGCTAAGCCCGAACCCGGAGACACGCTCTACCTCTACATCACCGTCTCGCCAATCGCGGTCAGCAGTGTACTCGTCCAAGATGACCGAGGCGAGCAAAAACCAATATTTTACACCAGCAAGCGCATGACAGATCTTGAGACGCGCTACCCAACCCTCGAAAATATAGCCCACAGAGTCATCACAGCGGCTAGGAAACTGAGACCGTACTTCCAGTCGCATACGATCGAAGTGCTGACAGATCAGCCCCTCCGCACTATCATGCAAAACACCAATCAATCGGGACGTCTGTCCAAATGGGTGATTGAACTTAGCGAGCACGATATCATCTTCCGGAATCGAACATCGCTCAAGTCGCAAGTTTTAGTAGATTTCATGGTCGAGTTACCGCCGGAGCTCGCACAAGATCTAATCCTACCAAACTCCAACATGATTCTGCACGTCGACGGCTCATCCACATACAAAGGATCCGGAGCAGGAGTCCAACTGCAGTCCCCCACCGGTGAACTGATCAGACAGTCATTCTGACTGGGCTTCGCCGCCTCTAACAACGAGACCGAGTACGAATCTCTCATTGCCAGGTTACAATTGGCAAAAGCTGTCAAAGCGAAACGCCTAAGTGCTTACTGTGACTCTCATCTTGTCACGAGCCAATTCAGTGGAGACTACGATATCCGAAACAAACGAATAGACGCGTACTTGAAGGTAGTCCAAGATCTTGTCAAAGGATTTGAGTTCTTTGAACTCGTAAAAGTCCCACGTGGAGAGAGTGTCTGTGCAGACGCCCTTGCAGCTCTGGGGAGAAAACTCAGGGACCAAGTCCAAAGAACGATCCCCATCCATCAAGTAGATAGGCCAAGTATAGACATGACTTCTGAGGAACCGCCAGCTCAGGCGACGCACGCCCTCACGGTCGCGCAACTCAACGAAGCGGCGCCCGACTGGAGGACATAACTAATTGAATTCCTGGCACACAGAAATCTCCCCGAGGAGAAGTGGAAAGCTCGACGACTCAAGGCGCGAAGCTCGAACTTCGTTGTCACCGACGGCGTACTCCACATATGGACTGCAAATAAAGTCCTCCTCCGATGCATCCATGGCGAAGAAACGTACCTCGTCATGGCTGAGACATATGAAGGTGTCGGGGGCAATCATTCAGGTGGATGAGCTCTCGCTCTAAAAGTAAAGAATATAGGCTTCTACTGGCCAACCATGATTACTGACTGCGAGACATGTGCTCGGCAATGCGACAAGTGTCAGAGGAACGCCTCGACGATCCATTTCCCAACTGAAGCATTACGAACGATTACAGCCCCTTACCCGTTTATGCGATGGGCGATGGATATTATCGGACCGATGCCTCATTCCCGACAGAAACACTACATCTTGGTCCTTACCGAGAGAGAAGTCCAGAAGTTTGTCTGGAAGAACATGATATGTCGCCACGGCTTACCCTATGAGATCGTCACCGACAACGGCTCTCAATTCATTGCGCAGAATTTCCATAAATTTTGCATAAGGTGGAGGATCCGTCTGAACATGTCTACTCCTCGGTACCCGCAAAGTAATATCCAAGCCGAGTCCTCGAATAAGACAATCATCTATGGGATCAAAAAGAGTCTCGACTTGAAGAAGGGTTGCTGGGCAGACGAATTAGATGGAATCCTCTAGTCGCACAGAACCACACCCCTAGGTGCAACCAAAGTAACACCTTTCTCTCTCGCTTATGGCGTCAAAGCCATGGCACCGGCCGAAGTAAACGTCACTAGTTTAAGGCGATCGAGAATGCCGCAGCACGTTGAGCTTAACAGCGAAATGCTGCTCGACGCTCTCGTATCTATCGAGGAGAAGCACGACCAAGCTTTACTTTGCATCCATAATTACCAACACCAGATAGAGAACTACTACAACAAGAAAGTTCAATCCCGACCATTGGAAAGGGGGGACTTAGTCTTGCGCAAAGTCTTCGACAACACGAAAGAACCAAACGTTGGTAAGCTCGGCGCCAACTGGGAAGGTCCTTACAAGATCACCAAGGTCGTCAAGCCTGGAGTCTATCACTTGGAAACCTCAGCAGGAGAACTAGTGATGCGCGCTTGGAACTCAATGCACCTTCGAAAGATACTATGCCGCATATGTTAACTCTCGCTTCCGCTCTTAAAAAAGAAAAACCAAGCTAGAGACTCCCGGTCACTCTAGCTCTCCGAGTAGACTCCCTCGCGATCGTCTACTCGGCAAACCAAACTACGAATGTCTTGATTCTTCGGCTACGTAGGCAACCTTAATCGGTCCAGCAATAACCCAAAAAAAAAACCGAGTAAATGCGCTCTTCAGCCACTTTTACTCGTCGAGCAGATGAACTAACAACGTTCACTTCTTTTCGATAAAAACGAACTACGGATGGCTTGATCCTCTTCCAAGGTACGTAGGCAAACTTAATTGGTCCAACTATAACCCTAAAAACAACACCATCACGATGCCTGCACCCCAGCTTCCTGATACAGGGAGGAACCGTGGATCATGCACCGGCACTCGCACGAACTCATTGAATACGCCCTGATCAGGCATATTCAGCGAGCCCTACCAGTCATGGTCGGCTTCGACTAACTGACAAAGACACGACCAAGTTCGGCTTTGCGATAATTTCTAGAGTAGGGATCGGCCTACCTAAACTCTACGGAGTCACTTCGCGACAATTCGAAACCATTGTCGGCCTAACTAAAGATAAAGCCTTAGACATTGCTGAGTGAGTCAAGGTCACTCCTAACCGACGAGTATAGATTAAGCAAGACAAACGAGCTGAAATTGGATAATAGCTACTATCCTGAGCAACGGCCCGAGTAAGAGTTGGTTAAATTTAAAACATGAATCACTTTGGAGGTTGACAAACTCTAATGAGTCCTTCAAATTTAATGCTACGAGACGAGCACTCGCCAAGCTAAAACTCCAATTTCAACAAAAAATATGCTAAGGAAAAATTCCAACCATACCTAAGTTTCATTAGAAAAAATGCAAAACAAATCCCCTGAGGCAAATAGCAAGACAAGTCTTAGTTATAGAGACAAAGCCGATAGCAACCCCACATACGGGGTGAACAAAAGAAAAGGAAACAACTTGTTGCATCGAGACAACTACCCCTGAGCGGTCGCGGCGTCATCGCCACCGTCACGAGCATCCTTCTCCCGAGCCCGAGAAGCGTTCGTCGACGAAAAGGAGTGATTTGCGGCCTGTCGACTCGTGCCTTGATATTCATCCAGCTCAGACGGATTAGCTCTCGCGTTATCACTCTCGAGGGATTTTCCCTTGCCTCCTCAGAACCGTCAAGACCCAATATATCGACCTCGTCAGAAGAATCGGAGACGTGCCAGATACGTCCCGAGTTAACGGGTGAGTGAAGCCGAGCAGCGATCTCGGAATCTATCTCATTCATGTTTGATGCACTCGGATTGAATCCATCAATCGAGTTTCTATCGTAGTCGGCCATCATATAGGCAAGGACAGTTTCATCAATATACTTCGAGGCGAGCACCAGCGGAGAGAGGCAATAGTCGTTTCGATCGGGCGATCCGGGGTGCAACCTTTCAGCCTCCGCCTTACTGACCCTTTCCTCCTCCAGGAACTCATCTATCTTCGCCTGCAGAATAGACTCCCCTTCCTCCTTGAGCATTCTAGACATTTCCGCGTCCCAAAGGCTTGGACCCAGAGACCTCTCGTGTCGTCGTATGCATCCAATTTCTCTTTGTAAGCTTTGATTCGCTCAAAGTGAGCATCCGCTTTCCTGGCCATTTCGACTTGAGTCCTCGCCCGCTCGCGAGTGACTTCAAGAACCCGGTTCCCCCTCAGATGAGTAGCTTCATAATCCGCGTCTTTGATAATCCTAGCCATCTTCGACTCAAGTTCAATCTTCTTTCTCAAGCTCGGCGGACGCAGCTTTAATGGCTTCCAATTCCTTGGAAATTTCCTTGAGTTCCTTTTCTTTGACGTCAGCTCGCCGAGCCGCTTCGACTCTTATGGTTTCCGAGTCTACGAGTGAAGCCTCGAGAACCACTGATCGCTTTCGCTCGGTATCAATCGCGTCTTGAGCTTCTCTAAGGCTGACATACGTAGCCTTGAGCTCGGCGTCATACTTTCCGACCAAAGCGTTTATGCCATCATCGGCCCGCAAGCAAGCAGTTTCGACGTGAGTACAGCTGGACAAAACCTTAAAAGAAGGGGAAGAGAAACAATTTACCACTTCCTGAACCCGAACCATATTCAGATAGGCTTCTTTGGAGAAATGCTGATCAGAAGTCGGAAGGATCCTGGGATCAGGAACACGAGTCTGGTCGGCCGAAGAACCGTTCCTACATCGGAACCGACCATCTCCTTCGTGGCTTCTTCTTCTTACTTGTCCTCTTCCTTTTTTTTGGATCATCAGGAAGGGGTG